>JAODLI010000552.1:0-11944 GCA_027575585.1 Percopsis omiscomaycus | reverse complement strand
TGTGTGTGTGTGTGTGTGTGTGTGTGTGTGTGTGTGTGTGTGTGTGTGTGTGTGTGTGTGTGTGTGTGTGCACACAATGTGTGTACATACCTGCATATCTGTGTGTCTCCTGTTAGCGTAGCAGAAACCTGGTGGGCGGCAAAACTTTAGACTGTCCAGATTGGAGAAATGGATAAGGAACGTTGTTTGTTGCAAGGGAAGAGGCTTTATTTGGCTGTCTACATCAGTAGTGTGTATTTATTTGCCACTCTAGGAACATGCCGAAAAGACGAGGTCCCCGTAACACTCACGCGCACTGTGTGTGTGTGCGTATGGGTCAGTGTACACCTTTTCCTTCCGTGTGTTTTTAATTTGTATCCGAACACAATGGTGGTACAATTTCTGCTGGGCATAGTTCCTCTTAACTGAGGGATTTCACAGTGACTGAAGGCAAAACACTACTTCTGATCAAATATGCGTGCTCCATATGAAAGTACCCAGCCCAAAGCGGGAGGTTATAAAATGATATGTTTCTTCTTCCTTGTGTTGGCAGGTCGTAGCTCGACTGAAAGTAAACACACAAGAAAGGACAGCGTGGGGGAGGTACGAGGTCAGTGATAGGATCAATCTCGCCCAGGATCTGAACCACACTGTTTTGCTATCAGCAGCAATTTGGACTACAGGACTGCTCCCCTCTGTCCCTCTTCCTGTAGGGCTTGCTGCCAGTGGTTTCTCCCGTTTGGCACTGTGTTGTTTGGGTTGGCCTCCTGCTGCGACTCTGAGATCCCATTTTGGGTGTTTTTGATGCGAGCCAAGGAGATGTATCATGTGCGGCTGCCCCTTACATGCATATTAATACTTTATTAATAATTCCCTATTCCCTAGCTTGACGGACACTCTCGTGGGCACTTGGAACATGACTTGTATTCGATTTGATACACTGGAATGTGAGGCAGAGTGCACCGCGCGACCCAGAGGCCCGCTCAGTTGTTACTTAGTCCAGTGTTACTTTGGACTAATCCCTTTAACAGTACCACATGTACTGTTAAAAGGATTAGTCCAAAGTAACATTTTGCGAGTGTGATAATGGATGGGTATTTATTAAACAGACGTGGAAGCAGGAGCCTCGCATGCTACCACTGCTGATGTGAATTTTGAATGAGAATTCCCAATGTCATCTAATTAATGATGTCTATGAGTTGTGGGATTCTGGAAATGGCCCAGATCAGGGCGTTTAATTGGCTATTCGGATAAAGGATTAGCTGTCATGGCAGGTTACGGAATGACAACAGACATTTCAAGCTGTGATCCTCCCTGCAACAGGCATATTAACGGCTGGAATTGTATTTATGTGTGCTCACAAAAGCGCTGAAGCCTGGGCACTAATTTGGCACAGCGTGTGGAAAAGACACACAGCTTGGTAGGGTAAGATGACAATAACCAGCAGATGACGTTCCTCTGCCTGCACACATGCATGAAGTTAAGTAGGTAAACAAGACCAAATTAACTCTCCGATTCAGTCAAATTCTGCTGCTTACTGCTGCCGGTTTCTACTGTTAAAGCACCTGTCTTATTCCACTGTTTACTGACTGGACGGACAAACAACATGAACATACGGTGTGAACAACAACCCAGTGTTTCTACGTGTCACCCTGAAGAATCTGATACAGAAGAACCCAAACTGCCACCGTTACAAAAGTTCTTCACATGGAGAAATGCAAGGCGAGTGTCCGTAATAAATCCTGCCCTGAGGACAGACAATGAGAGGTTATAAATGGGAGCAAGAAAAACGTGTCAACCTTAATTACAGCTGTGATTCCTTACTTTGGATCTGGCAATGCCATCAAACCTGCCTTTAAAAGGGATACGTTTGTGTCTGGAACTATCCTTGTGGTTTAGGCCAGTGTTACACACATTTTTTGGTTTTGGTTTGAAACTCTAACACCTGGAGGGCTGGATGGCTCGCATTCCTCTCTACTCCTCCACCTATACAGCACTAATCGGCTCGCATCTTCTCTGCCCCTCCCCCTACAACCGTCTATACTATGTTTGGGAGATGCTGCAGCATTATAACATTGCATTCCTTATTCAGTTTGTGTAAATGTAAATATACGATCCTCTTGTCCCTAGAGTATGTGTAAATGGTGTTTCTTTCAATACTAATAAAGTCTTAATGTTAAGTGGGTCTGGAAATCACCATCAAGTCTCTCTCTCTCTCTCTCTCTCTCTCTCTCTCACACACACACACACACACACACACACTTTTATGAGATCACCGAACTGTGGCAGACAAAATAGCACAAACAACGAGCAATCAGAATCTTCTGTAATTGTTGTATTTGCGTACAAAAACAAGCATAAGAGTTCTTTAATCAGGCACTGCGCACCACAGTTATTCCCTAAACAATAGCAGTCTAACAACAGGGGTTCAGCATTGTGTAGACCAGGCTAACTAAGAGAGAAAGGGGGTAGCGTTTCATTTATTTTGGTAAATCTGAAACTATTTTGTAGGTCAAAGAGCAAAACAATGTCATTATTGGTTATCTAGGGATGAAAATACATACACTCAAGGAAGGTCATATTCTCCCTATCTTCTCAGTTCTGAAATAAGCAAATTATACAGAATTGGCAGTACCTGTTTAAAAATGGTTTAGCGTATAGAAATACCATTTGTCTTCAGCTTTATGACATGAATTCATGATAGAATGTAAGGGTGCAGGCGCCAATGTCTCATTATTATCTTATTATTTCTCAAGTCTGCCTCTTTATCAAACAGTCTACTATGAACTTAGAGACGGCTCATACTGTTGTACTCGACTCCACCGTGAGCTAATCTGACAAGCCAATGTCATATAACTTTATTTGTCTACTAAAGGTCTACAGTTAATAAAACAGGTCAGGTTGAGGCTCATTCATTAACTCATTAAGATATGTGAGGCATGAGAGGTATTTCCAAAAGGCCAAAAGGCCTGGACTAAACTCCACGCTCCATGATCACAATGAATCACTGAAGGTGGATCAGCTAGGATCACAGTTGGAAAAACCTTTAGCCCTTTAGCTATTAAGCACTTTCCTTCCTCGGTGGGCTCCCTCCTGCCCCGCGTATGGCCATATGTACGTGTGCTAATGATGATGATTAGAGAAGCCTGGATTATGCCTTCAGTTCACCACACACACACAGCTCCGTAGGTTAGACATCTGATGAAGATTAGTGCTTTTCTACAGTAAACTAGCAAACATAAGCAAAGCTGTGTACATTACAACTCCACTAACTTCAGAAATAAACCCCCTGGGGATTTCCAGTGCTAAATGACAGAGATCACATAGTGGCTTTCAACCAACCACCTCAGCCTTGTTTATAGGGGGAGGATATGGAAATAAGGATGTATACAAACAACTCGAGACATGTTTAACACCCAATTTCTGCGCACACGGCTCATTGAACTGGAGGACAATCTGTTTCAAATATGGCCCACGTGTCTTACGATACGATTCAGCTACACATGTATGGAGGAGATGTTGGTCAAACCTAGACCAAAGGATAACATAGCTCTTTAGCCCACGGGAAATAAGCAATGAACCACCATAAATACACAGTAGGCGTAGAAACAACCATAAACAACCTTGAAATCTGTATGCAATTAATTTCTATATGAATTTTATTGAAAATAATCAAACAAAAATATAAATTATTATAATAAAACGATTAGAACTCCTGCCATTAAGAAAATTCAGTTTAAAAATCATTAAATAGTTTTGCGGGCCCCATAACAAAGCATCTTGCGACACCTCATTGCGTCTAGGTCCACAGTTTGAGAGCAGAGCGACAACAGCCCCATGGCGTTTGTTGTGGAAAAACTAACCCCCGCCTCCACCGGTCGCTCCAGTGTGGAGCAGCATTGCCTTCGCCCAGTAACTGGACTTTAGCGTGGGCCTGTCAGGTCAGCCCTCCAGTCGGATCAAATTAGGCTCAGCGGTCTGGAGGAGCCCCAGCGACCACAGTGGCCACCTCACCAAGAGCAGATAAGTCAGACGTTCCCTGGGAGCGACTCGGTCTGGGCAGCAGGTGGCTGTCAACTTAGAGAGAAGGAGGGTTATCGGCCACTTAGCGCAGGGAGGCCAATCTGTCTGCCACTCCCCGGGCTCAAGATAAGTCCGGCAACCGCAAGGGTGGGAGAATAGGGATAGGGAACAGAGCAGCAGTGTGCGTGCGTGCGTGTGTGTGTGTGCGCGCATAGGGGTTCACGCCATTCTATTCTCAGACACAGTAAAGCACGGTGATGCACAGACCCTGCCGAATGCAATAAGATATTTCAGGTGAGGGTGAAACTGGGGAGAATCTCCTGAAATGTGTCGAAAGGAAATGAAGGAATCAAAGAATCCTAATTTATTTGAATATACGGTTGGGTCCGAAAGTCTGAGTCCACTACATCTAAGTAATCACGTAGATTAATCAAAGAAATCATCTACAGATTGGTTATGAAAATAATCATTAGTTGTAGTTAAAATGTTTATATTTCATTAGTTTGAAAATGGTTGAGGACTTTTGAACCCCACTGTAGCTAAAACGCATTTAGCTACAGTGCCCCAGCATGTTCTCCATTACTGCCATCTTGCTTTCTTCATATCCCAGAAAACTATTAAATACATTTTGCAACGCTTACAGACAATGCTGGTGTATAATATGTCATAGACATAAAGTATCCGATAATATGAATAAAAAGCCAAGAGCTAGAAAGAGATAAATCCTTTCTGTAATCAACATGTGCCAACAAGGCCTTGTCAAGTGCAGTGCAAAAAGCTGTCTTTCTCATTTGTCATGTCCTGCCAACAGTTTAAATGGTTTCCATGGTCGAGCACTCCTAGTAAAATATCCACTGGCTTTTCCCAAACCTTCCACTACACGTCATGCACCGCTAAGTAGAGTGAATAACCAGAGACTAGCAGAGATAGATACTCCAATAGATAGCTACTCCCATAGATAGATACTCCAATAGATGGCTACTCCCATAGATAGATACTCCCATTAATAGATACTCCAACAGATAGATACTCCAATAGATAGCTACTCCCATAGATAGATACTCCCATTAATAGCTATTCCAATAGATAGCTACTCCCATAGATAGACACTCCCATAGATAGACACTCCCATAGATAGATACTCCCATTAATAGATACTCCTCTAGATAGCTACTCCCGCAGATAATTATTCCCATAGATAGTTACTCCCATAATTAGTTACTCCCATAAATACAGTAGCTACTCCCATAGATAGATACTCCCAACTGAGTGACTTCATTCACACCACGAAATGCTCGTGCCCTTGGTTTGCTTCAAGAGAAAGAAAGGCCAAATTTAAAATCTGACAACTTATAGCCTAATGGCTTTTCCAGGCCGACCAGGGTTATTTTCGCCCCTTGCAGTCTAAAGAGAAAGCCCTGTGAGTCACATACGGAGCTCCATATTCTGCCACTGCCCCTTTCTCACAAACCGTACAAAGGGTGTAGGTGTAATACAGACACAAAATGCCTTATATTACACATCAATATTACACATGCAGTAAACAGTTGTCAGGATAACTTACAGTTTACATTTGGGAATACCATCTGCCACACAGAGGCAGGTTAAGCAGTCTCTACTAGCAGGGACCTCTACCAGGTTCATTTAGGCTAAGCTCTGGGTCGTAAAGAGGGGATGTCTGACAAACTACAGCGCAGGCAGCCTGTAATTCTCATCACTCAAAGGCTTTACCTCTTCTATTTAATCAAAACTCAACCTCTGATTAGGCCAGCATATGAACAGTGCATGGTTGTCCCGTGGTTGCACTTGTCCCTGCGTACAGCGTGTGCCTGTACACACGTTTGCATGTGTTTTTACTTGCCGTTCCCTGCTACCTCCCACACATAATTAGAAAAAAACATGAGGCCCAATAAAACAAAGTAATAAAACATGCTAACTCTATTAGCTAGTGTGCGCTCTAATGTCAGGCGGTTGTCAAAGTGCTGGCACACGTCGGCACGGTCACTAAACATCTATCCTGTGGCCCACACCAAACACGCACACTGACACATGACTATCAGCAGTTATTTAAAAGGTGTATTTTGTTTACTCACCAATGCAGGCATGAACTCTGACAGACAGTTGCGTTCGAAGAATAATGCTGTGCTTCCTGCCTCGTCTGTTGGGAGAGAGATGAGAGAGAAAAGAGATGTTACTTGGACATAGAATCCACTGAGGTTCTTTTATTGTACTGTATGTCACTATCCTGTTTGTCTTTAACCTGTTTCTTTCTCTAGTTTTTATGATATTAGTATAATTTCACAATGGTTTGCTACGTACATATTTTAGTATTTTCTTCTTTTAAAATGTGTTATAAACAAAAAGTTATTATGCATGTGTGGGGGGGTAATACGTGTTTGAATTTGTAATGAGCAGAATAATCAGATACAAGATCTCTTTGTGTAATTAAAATACATTCGTCAGAGGCTGGCGGGCTCTGACAAGCTCTGACAAAGTAACTGAGTCAGTGTTAGATTTGATCTTTAAGCTTACACCTTTTCCCTGACAATCTAACAAAATGTACGTCTTAACCAAATCCCACCCTGCCTTTGAGCTCAGGAGGGGAAAACGGAATGGTAGGACAGAGGTCAAAGGTCAGCTCCACCCTCCTGTGTCCATGGATACGGCCTGAGACCCAATCGCTCTCCTGTCAGCGGCTGACAATGCACAAATGACAGTCCCCCAACAGTAAGTGACAACCACTGTTGTAGCTTCTATTGGGTGGTGGAACTGAATATGAAAGGGGCTGTAACATGAAGCCAAAATGAGGATGCCCTCCTTACTCCGTGCAGCATTCCAACTTATCAGAGGAGTGCGCAGACACAACACCCAGCATTGGACGCTAGAGCCTGAAGATAAGCCAATGCCCTGCATACTCTAGTCTGTCAACACACGCACAAACACACACAAACACACAAACCCGCACACACACACACACACACACACACACACACACACACGCTGGAAAACTGCACAGCAGAGCAGGTAATTCAGCTCTCTGACAAATGGGCTTTTGTGCTGCCTACACAATGCCCGTGTGATGCTTGTGACTGGCAGAGTGCCCGCTATGGACAGTAGCACCAGTGGTCTGACAGAGGGAGAGACCCTGTCAGGAGGCAGGGGGCCAGATGCTTCAATCTCCTCCCATCTGGACAGCGGTTCTACACAGACACACCGTCAGAGAGACAGACAGACAGACAGACAGACACGCCTCAAACAGCCTCCCTCACCCGGTCACTCAGCGGGGAGAACACCGACACACAACCGGTAAACCGGGTCACGCGGCGGTGGAAGCCTGTGTATAATATCCAGCAACAAGCCGAGGCAACACAGGAGCCGCCTCCGTCAACACAGGGCCCGCGCTGCGGCGATGAGACGGCAGGCCGGGCAACTCAACCCTCTGTGTTGTTGGCGAGGCGAGCGGGTAACCGGAGCCATGAACTTCTGCTTTCTCTCCGCCTCACTGTAACCGTATCCCCACGTGTTTCACTATGACCCGAGGCTACCGCACACCAACGCACTCATTATTACATTAAACAGGCCGCTGCACAGGTCTGTTCTGCAAAGGGTGGGCCCTGCCCATGGAGAAATCATTATTACAGCGAAGAATGTTAACAAGACAAAAAATTGGCTGCTTGCAAGAAATCTACAGCCAACTGTCTCTCTGCAGTCTAATTGACTAACTCTTCATTCTATGGCTTCTGACTTCCAAACGGAGGTGCCGTGGTTTATTACTGGGCACAAACTACTGTAAGTATATCTCTTCCTGTTAAATCTGATTATTGTTTGGGTCTTTAAAAAAGAAACCTTTGATGGTGTCTCTGGGGATTTGAGGGGGGCAGGAGTGGTCCTGCCTTCGGTAAGGTGCACCTGTCTGTATAGATGTGATCCGGTTTCCCTCCCTTCACTACAATGACATTCAAGTAGGGACAAATCCCACAAAAGGAAACACTTCAAAAGGCGAGGTGGCAAGGTCCTTCTAGCGTTATCACTTTGAATAAAGCCTATGTTATAAACAAAGGACACAGCTCTAGGAACTGAAAAACTATACCTGCCAATATCTGCCACCCATTAACTTCTCCTCTCTCCAGCAGAACTGTCATAAAACCCCCTGTGTTAATCCTAATACCCAGGGCCGCTAGCAGCCCCGTGGATGCGTGCCAGATCTACTCTCCCTGGCTTTATTCAACAGAGCATTACTGGCCCTGTTTAATAAAACATCACATAATGTGTACCCACAGACAGTGAGCAGGGACCCAGAGAGGTGAGTATTTACCTCCCCGCATGCACACTTGGAAAACAGTCAGACCAGCATTTCCTAACGATGGCCAATAAATCCCAGACAAGCAGGCCCCAAACATGCCTACTGACGCAGCCATTCTGGGTTTACACTGCCTCTTGGGGGGGGGGGGGGGGGGGGGCGGATGTCTTGTGTTTTTCTCTATAGAGACGCTCGTCATTTAGCGCCTGGACTTGGGAAAACACACAGGGACAAAAAGATTAAGGCCAGATTATTAGGGGTTTTGTCTGGATTTATGGTGACTCAATTTTACTCCTAACCATGTGACAACCCCCCCCCGCCAAACACACACACGCACACACTCACACACACACACACACAAATACTCATCTGCATGCACACACTCCCACAGTAAACAATCACCAAGTCATTCTGTTAGTAATAGCCTTATCCTGCTCTACAAACACTTAACTTACACTCTAAGCTTTTATATCCGCCCTCAAGGAAAGCTAAAGTTCAACTCTTTGTTTCGAGCAACTTTGAAGATTTCCGAAAAACATTTGTCAAGTGCTTTTATTTTTCTTATTATATCAGATGGTCCTCAGCAATGTGAGTGTCCACGAAACCATTTCCAAGTAGGTCAGAAAAAAATGAAAATAATGAAAGCGGAGCTGTCCTAAGAGAGATGAAAGGATATGATGGGAAACTGTGAATAGCCGAGGCCTCCAGAGGAGAAAAAGTTGGATTTAGAAATGTTTGACATTTAACTGGCTGTCAAAAACACATCACCAACACAAAATGAAAACACACACACACACACACACACCTCTGATCAAAAGGGCATATTGTGCACAAGGTTTTGACGTTCATTTGTGCTTTATAATGTATGTACGAGAAACCGAAAAAGAACTTGCGCTACATCATGCCAGCTACACATTACACATGCTGAATCAATTACGCAGTCAATAACAGTACCTTATGTTATCTTTTAAACCAAAACCAGAGGATAAGTCCTTGAGGATTTATACATGTACTAATCACCTGTCAATCAATGTCACATGGCCACGCAAAAACAACATGGAGCCCAACACCCAAATCTTCCCAGAATGCCACACGTGCTCTGCATACAACACCTATCGGGCCAACATCAGAAGGGAATTCCACGGAAAACGGCTACAACAGGCTGCTACCCCTCCATGTCCATGTTATCCACATGCACCGGGCTCTAAGTGTCGATAAGCACATGTCAGGCCATCCCGTCCGTAGCGACTTTCCCACACACGCGGACCAGCGAATACTGTATGTTTCTGAGCACATGCCAGGGCTACGGTCACCTGTGATGGCTAAGTGAAATCAGACCAGAAATTGGGGTTGGGGGGGGGTGAGGGGGTTTTCTGAGTCACAATCTCCCATAGTCCGGCTTCATAACACGGCGTGGAAGTGATTATGGCCCTTAAGCTCCGGTGACATGGATATCTCCTGGCTCCGCGGCGCGCTGTCAGAAGACCATACTTTAATCTGATTGTAAAGACACTAGTGACACAGGCGCCTCTGGAATGTAACCTGTCATTAATATCAATTTACAGATGGAATCACCGGCCCCACCGTCAGGGGCATTTAGGAACTCAGGCAGTACATATTACTGGGCATGGTGGCCCAGGCTTTCAACAACAGGCTCTATTTTGGAAAAGCATGTTCATACCAGTTAGTGCGGGGCTGTTAGTTAAATAGCGGTTACAGCTTGTAAAATACAGACCAATCTGTCAGGAATAAAGATTCCTAAATGCGGTGTCAGGGGAGAGCCTGCGCAGGAAGAAAACTAAATAGAAATAAAATGAATTTAACCAAGTAAAGGTGAACTGCCCCGATCAGAGCTTTTATTGGCTCAGTAATGACCAGATTCAACACTACTGGAGGTGGAGGGTTGTGATCTCAAGTAGGTCGACACCATAAAAAGCCAGCAGCCAGAGGTACCCTGTTATTACAAAATAATGCCCAGCCTCCTTCGCCCTCTGCCTCCTCAGACAACTCCGTGTGGGTTTAATGACACACATTCATACCAGTCTGTGCCAGTTGGCGTTGGCAAGGCCACTGACGCGCTCCTTCTTTGACAAGAGAAGAAGTGGAGCACTTCAACCCCACAGCTCTCAATAGACTCCCATAAGCTCCAAGCAATTTGGGATGGAGCTGGGAAATGACACCACCCTTAATGTCCAATAGAAACACCAAGTCATAGAGCAGCTTATGAATTCCAGGGTAGACAAATAAATCTGTAGATATTTGTGGTTTCAGCCGACCAGGAACTGCCATGCCAACCCTTGACCAAAGAGGGCGGTACGAGATGACATATCAACACACTCTAAAGTCCATGCAAAAACATATGGAGTCAATGAAGCTGGCTCAAGAAAACGGCACAGAAACAAACCAGAGATTAGGCATAATGTTAAACCTCTCCAGTCTTCAGCCAGACCTCGTTGGAGCTACAGCGCATGACTGGGCTATGTTATAGGGCAAACGTTAACAACTATGGACAACTTTTGTTCAGACTAAACTAAAAGACAAATTGGTTAGAAAAACGAAAGCGATTTTAGCGTGGCAGATTGATGAAAGTAAATACAACCTTTAGTTTTTATATCTCTAATAGCCAAAAATGTCAGTTTTTGAAATTTTTGGGGGTGGTCTGACATTAGTATAAACGTGCCAGGAAAAGCAGGACCGGTGATTCCGTCTAAACAGAGATAGCATCATCCTTCACTATGTACCACAGTTCAAATATATTATTATGCAATGAATACGGTTTCGGAGTTGGAGAGGGCCAATTCACATTCGACAGAGGTAGGGGTTACTATTATAAAACTTGTCTACACGTGGCTCAGATGACATATTGGCTGACCACGTTGTCTCTGACCACAGATACAAGGTATTTTAAGTGTCACGAAAGGATAAATGCCATTGATACACTGAGGAGACTTTTACATTGTATCTCAGATGTGACAGAAACGACAATATCCATGTCTGGTCTGGCAAAGCGCTAGCTGCGCTAATGGCGCAATTATATCCAAACCCAGAAATTATATATTTATTTATCCATTATAATCACAACAACGATACAAACCACACCATACAAAGTATCCAGATTACTATTAGCGGACTCACAACAATTGATTCACAACAATATTCAACAACACTACACGTTAATAGAAATAAATAGGCCTGTAGTGAGATGTAAGCCTGCGGTAAGGTGAAACCTGTCCCTTTAGCTGCTCCATAGACCCATCCAACCTCCTGAAAGCAGCTTAGAGGCTGAATAGCTCAATCAACAGTGGTGGACAAGGCCAGGAAAAGGGATTATTTTCGCTCATTCCTCTACAACCCAAAATGGGTCACTGTGACCCTGATCACTGCGATATAATCAAATTAGACATGAGAACACACTAAGCATGAAAATACATCCCTACCTAGCCAAGGATGGCGGTCTTCAATACATTTCTATGCATGTACACAGTCTTTCTAGTGCCGCTTTCTCTATCAAAACCGGATTCATACTGAATTAACCATAAATTTCACTCCACCACACACACACACACACATATATATATATATATATATATATATATATATATATATAATAGTTTTAAATCAGCGAATTTGACCACAACAACA
>JAODLI010000551.1:0-32887 GCA_027575585.1 Percopsis omiscomaycus | reverse complement strand
GTCATTGTGAAGCACAAGCAGACAGAGGCATGCAGCCACAAACAGCTTTGGATTAAACACACACACACACACACACACACACACCAACAGCCACTCCAACTACACGTGACAGGGGAAACAACAGGACTTGGCTGCAGAAAGGAGCAGCTGCTCTCTAAGGTCAGATTACAGATAAAGAAAGGCAGTGGCTGAAAACTCTGCTTTACTCTAGATGCAGTGGTTCTAAACGCAAGGGACAGGACCCCCCCTTTCCCCTACCCAGGGGGTTGGAAGTTGCTTTGTGGTGGGCCCTAAATACTTTTTCAACATGCATTTCATACAAACATAGGCTAAATATATTCCAATATATATCTTTGTATATTTTCTATATGCAGTACATGTGCATAGCTTGTGCTATGAACAAGCTATGAACCACTTCTTTTTTTGGAGCAATGGGTCAAAACGGTTCAGAGCCACTGATGTAGAGAAGCATATAGCTGTGACACAGATCCTACACACAGGGTTAACACTGAGTCTCAAATCAGGCTTCCTAAAGAAGCTAACCTGGCATCGTGAAAGTCAGCCTTTTGCTCTACTTTGCAGCGGAGAGAGTCCAAGCCGCTGACATTACTGCTTTCCCCCCAGACTCATGAAAGCATGAGCCACATCTCTTAGAATCAGACCACCACCTAGCCCTTCCACTCCTCTGTCTGTGTTTGGCCCTAATAAAGTCTCCCCAACTCCTCCAATAACTTCCTCTTACTTCCTATCTGGCACGGCGCTCAGGAAACAATCAGAACGGAGAGTGAGAGGAGGGTTGGACGCCCAACAGCTCACACGGCAAGAGGGAGAGAGAGCGAGAGAGAGCGAGAGCGAGAGACACATAGACACACACACTCCCCCGTCGAGTAAAACATTTGCAGCTTGATACGAATTTGATGCCCAAGAAAAACCAGAGAAAGTCTGGTGTGCAAAAATGAGCAACCGCTTTTTTTCTGTGTTAAAGCGCTTAAGCGAGCTTTTTCTGGAAAAAAAAAACAAAAAAACAACCCTACAGAATCTGGATCACATAATCTTTAAAAAAAAAAGACCGACTGACGGGGAGAAGAGGATATTGTTTTCCCAGCAAAGAATGAGTCACAGGAGGGATTTGGCGGAGGCAATCCTAAACAAGTATCAAACACCTCTCCACAGTCTCTACATAGGGTCTCATTCATTAAAGCTTGTTCTACTTGAACACTGCATGGCCACAGTCTGCTGTGAATTGTCACACTTTCAGTGAATTAAGCTTTAATCCGGCTGAAAAGGGAAAGACTGACACAAAGCAGGGGGAGCGCGCCAGAGTGTTTCTTTTACAGCCTGATTCAGCATTTTAATCAGAAATTTTCCAGGGAGCGCAGTGGATTCGCCTGAATTGGTCATTTTGTGGTGAGGCGAGTGGTTTAAAGCCATAATCTGTGAAACCTTTAAGACATGCATAACTTTGCTGTAGTAAGCACTGGTAATAACTTATCTAACCATATAAATCATAGGACAAGGCGATAAACGCACTCAATGAGGCACGCATGGCTACAATCAGGCACGTATAAAAGGAGGTATTTTACAGGAAAAAACTAAAGCAAAAGTAGAGGAAACAACTCCAGTAATTTAGCTAAAAGCCTTTCTTATACACACATAAGGCCCTGATCGTTTTAATAATGAACACAACACCTGGTTGTAATATATGGGTCTGTCAACATTAATTACTTTATGATGTAGAAGGAGCCCATCTTCCAACCCCCAAACACACTGAGCGAAAGGCTTAAAAAGGTTTCACATGAGTGCCCTAAGGTCGCTGGAGACACACGGCCCAATTCACGGGCCAAACACAGGCTTAGAAATGACCATAGAAGCCCAAATTGGAGCCTGTTATGTACACTGGATGTTAGAGTAGCAGGCCATGTGAGAAAGCACCCCATAAAATGTCTTCTCACTGGATCTTTCTCTCGAAAGTACATTTGTGTGGGACATCTTAACAGTTGGTCGCCAAAGAAAGAGCAACTGAAACGTTTAGCAACTTGGGGACAACTGACACAAAGACTATACTGTTCTAGGCCCCTCCCAGACTCCTCCCCTGAGTGGTCTGAAACAGGAGGCCAGAAATCTTATCTGTTAAACCTCATGGCTGGAGCATATGTAAACATGTGCGGTGTATTAGCTACAATACAGTGTTGATAAATTTTACAATACAGTGGAATTTTAGATTCAAGCTCGGATTGATTGTTTTGAATTCTGAGTCATGTTGTTTACAGCTGGTTGACCCTCGAGCTGGTAAATTTTGGCACATATTTAACACAACCACAGTTATATGATTTGCATTCAACAGCACAACAGCAGCGCTCTTTGCTGAGACTGCTGTTAAATTGCGCCATGTTTGGTGTTAATGCTCTTCTTCTGATAGTCCTGAGGTTCTCGCCTAGGCTCTGGGTCTCTCTTTCCCACACAGAGTTAAGTGGCATTTGTTTAGATCTCTGTTGACAGAAGAGTAAGCAGTCACCATTTGGATGACCACTTCTGGATGGTGCTAAAAGGCAGCCGGCGTCTGCACAAATGGGCAGAGCTCATTAGCCATTATTCTGTGGATTTAACACAAACGAGTGAAGAAATTGACAAACGGTCAACAGAGCTGTGTACAGAGCACACATTCACACACATTCTACAGAGGATACACTTTCACAATCAAATTAAAACATACTAAAAATGTATTTAAGAACATAAGCTACTGTAAAACTACTGGAAATATCTGCAATAATGGAAAATATTTCTTTAATGTATTTTAAAGTTATGTGTGGATTATGACACAGATTATTTCACAGTTAATTCAATTTTAGATATGTTTCATTCTATTTTTAGGATGGAAGGCCTGAGAACACATAGCAGGGAGCCAAAAAGTTCCTGAACTGCCAGGTTGTTACTACAATAACCTAGTTGACCTCCATGAAATGTGCAGAACTGAAGAGCTTTTCCCTCAAACGGAAATCTTACAAATAGGATGATGCATTGCAGTGCCACCAAAACAGCCTGAGAAGTGATGTAGTACATACATACAAAAAACTACCATAAAGCGTACTGTTATATATTCATGCTGCACATGTAAAAACAATAAGCAATGTTTTAGGCACATCCTTTCTGTATTTTGGAACCATTTGACAAAGATTTACAAATTGCCACAGTGTATATCCGTAACCTTTACCTAACCATGACAACTGATGTCAGTTTAACACTAAACAAGTCTTTGAAAGCAGTATGGTGCAGCTTAACGTGCTTAAAGTTACCACAACAGGGCTCAGCTAAAGTTACATTAATTATCTTAGTTTTACAAAAGAAGATAAAATTAATATTATACAAAATACAAATACAAAACATAACAAAAAATTGAAAATAATAAATAAAATAAAAACTGCAAACTGACTGCACCTCTACCCCAACTGAAACGTATTCCACTTACTCTGAATAACCCGAAAGACAGCATTCTATTCTTTGACCAAACCATTTGAATGGCAGTCACACTGATTTAAGGGAAATTACAGCTCACATGGCTGTAGAAACTGCTACAGTGTGAGTAGCGGGGACAATGAAACCATATCCAATTTTAATTTCTAATTAGTTTCTCATATAAATCTATATAACCAGGCTTAACCAACATATTAGACTACGTGCAGGTGGCTTTATATAATTATATATAGGTGGATACACATCCATGTATCTCAAATCCTCACATTTCTGATATTTACTAAGAGACTTTAAAGTGTTTCATCACTGCTCAGAAAGAAAGAAAGAAAGAAAGAAAGAAAGAAAGAAAGAAAGAAAGACAGAAAGAAAGAAAGAAAGAAAGACATTCTCACGTGGACGGTATTCTGTCATAAAATATATTTAAAATATGGCTATTGCTTTTAACTTACAGTACAACCCTTATTTGGAGTGAAGTGGAGTGGGGTTTTTTTCTATGAAAGACACATTTGCACATATCACTATTATAACTAATTTTGAATAGGGTGTGATGTACAACCATCTTAAATTTAAGCACACATAGTAGACTATAATGGTGAATGTAATTATTAAGCAGTGGTCAAGGTGAAAAGTCAGCTTTAGGCTAATTCTTGATAAGATATACTGAGGAATAGGCAATATATGCAATCTAACATCTAATCTAAAAATAGGCTATAGCCTATAAAACCTGCATACATTTTGCTCCTCGGGAAATAAACTGAGCAGAAACAGAACCTATAGTACAGTAGGCCTACTAACTGCTTCTCACAGGAAAGTGCCAATATGTTTATTAACACTTACACTTACAGTTGCAGTGAAACAGCAAGCGCTTTACTATTACGAGCAATAATATCCTACTTGACTTAATTTGAATATGTTGACAAATAAAGCACTTCACTTACCTATAGGGTGTAGTAGCCTAAATCAGCGCTTACAATATGAAGTTCTGTATTCCTCCAATTCGTTCTTCTTTCTGTCACTTCTCGTAGAAGTTTCTGTTCGGTTCCTCTGGGGAACAAGTTTGACGGAATGGGATCCAGGTATCAACTGTGCAACACACACAAGAAACATATTGGCCATTCTTTCATATCAAAAAACTATAATGTGGTGATATTGTGTCAATGTGTAGGCTATTCTAAAATTATTATTCAATGATCCTACATAATCCTCTACGCCAAGAAAGGAAAACAAAATAGACAATCAATTTGAAATTCTTGTCTTCCCTCCCAACGCAGGGAGTTCCACGGAAAAATGTAAAAAATGACAATGATCTGAAAACTTCACCGAGACAGAAGCTTGAAACCTTCAACGAAAGGCTCTTAAACAAAGAGGGTAAATTCATGGATAACTTACCTTTATTTAATAGTCACCTTTGCTTTCAACGTGAAAACTGCTTCTCAATTTTAATACTTTAATTTTTTGGCGCCTTTTGTTTTCTATAATATTTCTCCTGGTTTGACAGTATAAGTGGAATGTTAAGTATGACTTTGGTATGAAATCAACGCTACTCTGAAAACGAAGGAGAAAAAAAGTTTCAAGGAGGAGCCATTCGTGTGTGTCAATCAACAAGCTTGGTGGGAGGTGCCTTCACACTGAACCCCGCCCCAAATCCGACTGTCTGCAGTCTGTCAAAATAACTTTTTAGAAACCCACACAGATAATATATTTATATATACATATTTTAGAATTATTAGAAGAGATTTGAACCAATGCCTCCAATGCAACGTTTGCCTTTTAATCCTATGTAATGCCTTAAATAAATATCCACATTTCTAAAAGATAATAATAATTAGACTATGATGGCAACAATGAAAAATTGGTAAAACTGCCGACTTTTGTTGCATGTATATAATATTATTTATTGTATTAATGCTAAGAACACAAAAACAGGAACTAATATGTCACAACAGCTCCTTCTGTTGCTCAGCATTATAACTGCAATTTATGCCAATCTTATCATTGAATACGTTCTGAAGAGCAATCACATATAATTTATTATGAGTAAAATGAGATTGCAGTTACAAAAGGCTTATTTCAATATAGTTCCTACAGAACATAGACTACTTCACTGTATCAAAGTTTAAATACTAAAAACCTTTAGTAAAAATAATAACCTTTCAAGTGGCTTACTAAAGGCCTACAAAACAAAGAAAAAAAGGACGAAGAAATCTCTCCTTAGCATCTGTCCAGAAACCCTGCCTGCTACAAGCTTCATTTGACGTGCGAGTTTGGACAACTGCCTGAGCAGGTTCAGGCAGAATACACACCTCTCACCTACTGTTAAGTGTCTGGGCCTGAACAGGTTTATCCTGTGTGCAAACATTTCACAGAACTGTGTGGCCAAGACAAATGTCACAAAATATATAAAAAGAAAAGTATAATTAGAAGGAAATTTGATTTATTCATTGTCATATAGAATTCCAGTAATAGCCTACATTAATAGCACAAAGTTGTTGCCAAGCTCTACTTATGCAACTTACATTCATGTCAGCTAACTTAGAAACACACAAAGGTGACAAATCTGTGTTGGATTGTGCTTGATACAGTTTCCACTATTATCTTTCAGACAGACAATTCACATTCGTCATTAAACTAAATTGTTATAAACATTACATAAGCCTTAAAAACTACCTCAAGGCAGTGTTTAGAATGGTAAATTAAAATTTAAACATTATTGAGAGAAACACAGGTGAATAGAAAAACTATAGAATCACAGTGGACAGAATTGCCTCCATTGATTTTATATATGGCTATTTATACAAAGGTTTAGAATTATTTTAGTAGTCCATAGTATTGCTCATCTGATGTGATGATAATAATCTAAGGATATTATGACAAATCACCCATGTAAAACTACAAAAGTAAATTTTTCTTCCAAAATGTTAAATATTACAAATATTAATCAATGTTGCTTAAACATAGATAATCCAGTCTGTAAAAGTAGTATTGTTTTATCTAACAAAGTCTATTAGTTGTTCCGATATTATTAAATGTATTTTAAGTGAAGTAGCAAGAACTTGTGAACATCTGAAAACAATACAATAAACTGGTGACAACAATCCATTAATTTATACAATATATGAGTAGAATACAATATAAAATCAACATGTCAACAACATTTAACAAGTTACTGAGGAGTACATCCTCTCCAACAATATGAAGTTTTCAGTCACTGTCATCTTGAGTGGTGAATGTCAGGATTCACGAAAAGACACCGATTGGGACTGTGAATCCAGACATTTCCTCTGTTTGACCAAGGCAAAAATCCAAGATCCACTTCTGAGATCAGACGAGATTCTACTTCAGAAAACGTCAAACGTGTTGCAGACTAGCCAGAGACACGGCCTGGTCTGAGCTGGGTGCGTGCGGGTTTCAGTAGTGGCATTTTAAGTATACACCTGGGCACTGTCATTTCCTCTCATTCACAAGCTATCTTTCCATCAAAGCTAGAGAGTGCAATAGCAAAGGCCTGTATGGCACACATGGGGTAACTGTAGTCCAGTGTGAAGATGTCATCAGCTATTCGTCCAAACTGCATCACAATGTAGTCCACTGGAAGAGACAGTGCATTGTTGTAGTTTATGGTATCTACTGAATGTTTGGTTGATTGATTGATTGATTATACTCACAGTCTTTGCTATGTACTATCTGGAAGTTCTTGATAGAGGCCTGGGTGACCCTGCCGTTAAAGTTTAGCACATGAGACGATGTCTCTTCGTTCCACACAGGAGTCTTGTTGTGAAGTTCAATCAAGTTGTCCATCCTCTTGTTCTGGTGCCTCACCAACAAACCGTCGTAGTCCTGGAAATGAAACATTAGATCATCCCAACAAATGTGAACATGGTTGTCACATGCTAGTGTACGTACAGTAAAGGAGATCTTACACAGTAATATAATCAGATTTAGAATCAGTAATAAAAGTTATGGGCTAGGGTTGGTTGTTGGTGCACTGTCAGAAGATTTCAGTAATCTCTGAACTACATCATCTTCCCACTCCCAGTCAGATAGCCAATCAAGTCAGGGCATGTAAAAAAAAAGTGCAATAACAACTGAAACAAAATATTGAGAAGGTATTAATTTTGGCTGATTAGACAAGAAGATGGATAAAGTTTTGTTGCAAAATATCTTCATATGGCTTTCTTAAAAGAACCAATCATAAAGAAAGTGTCGTCCTGCACATAAAGGTGCAAAAAATGACAAAAGTCAGTGTAACAATGCCCTTTGGACTGTTGAACGCGCCATCTGTCTTCCAAGCCTTCATGGACGAGATACTCGTCATGGTCATGGTCTACATCGACGACATACTGATCTACTCCTCCACGCTCGCGGAGCACATTGAGCATGTGCGGAAGGTGCTTTGTCGTCTCCTGGACCACTGCCTGTATGCGAAGGCAGAGAAGTGCCCCTACCATCAGCCCACCATCTCCTCCCTGTCCAGCAGGGGGTAAACATGGTAGGCAAAAGGTAGAGGCAGTCAGGTCGTGGCCTACCTCCACCTCGATTAAGCAACTGCAGCGCTTCCTGGGGTTCGCCAACTTCTACCGCCGGTTCATTCTGAACTACAGTGCCATCGCAGCCCCTCTCACTTCGTTGTTAAAGGGCGCCCCCACTCGTCTACGGTGGAACCCGGAAGCCGAGGAGGCCATGTCGGAATGAAAGAGACACTTCACGATGGCACCCTGACCCTCGGCTGCCCTTTGTGGTGGAGGTGGACGCATCGGCAGTAGGAGTGGGTAGGGGCGGTCCTTTCCCAGCGGTAGGGGGTGCCGCCAAAACTTGTGTGCGTTTTTCTCCAAGGCGCTCTCTGCCGTGGAGAGGAACTACGACGTGGGAGATCGGGAACTGCTGGCGGTGAAGTTGGCCCTGGAGGAGGTCCAAGAACGCCAAGGCAGATGCCCTCTCATGGGTCCACGAGCCTGAGGACCTCCAGGAGGATCCCGCCACCATCCTGCCGCTGGAGTGTATCGTCGATCTGCGAGGCTCGTGGCGGGAGCCGCCCCCTCGAGAATGCCTGCCAGGAAAGACCTTCGTCCCCGCACCCGTGAGAGGCCGGCTCATCACCTGGGCGCATACGTCCCCCACTTCAGGACATCCTGGCAGGAGTGGAACCAAGGCCCTGTGGTGGAAAAGTACTGGTGGGCCCGTATGACCCAGGAAATAAACACCTACGTGGATAGCTGCTCAGTCTGCGCCCAGGCCAAGACCCCACGCACGGCACCCGCTGGAAAGCTCCATCCGCTCCCGGTGCCTCAGCGACCCTAGTCCCACTTGGCCGTCGACTTTGCCAGGGACTTACCACCTTCAGAGGGGAGCACAACGGTATTGGTGGTGGTGGACCGGTTCTCAAAGATGGCACCTTCATACCGTTTCCACGGCTCCCCTCCGCCATGCAGGTCACTGAGGCCCTCCTCCAGCAGGTCTTCCGCGTCTACAGGCTCCCGGGGAACATTGTCACCAATCGCGGCTCCCAGTTCACCTCTCGCTTCTGGAGGGCATTCATGAGCTGCCTGGGAGTCGCGGTCAGCCTCACATCAGAGCTAACGGGTAGGCGGAGCGTACCATCCAGGATCTAGGCAGGCTTCTGCGGAGCTATTGCCTAGATAGCCCCAACGAGTGGTCTCTCCCCTGGGCGGAGTATGCATATAGCACCTTACCACACTCCTCTCTCCCTTCCAGGTGATGTTCGGCCGGCAGCCTCCGCTGAGCCCCTGGTCGGGATCTTCCAGTGACGTCCCCGCCGTGGAGGAGTGGTTCCAAGGCACTGGGACGGCCTGGGCCGCCATCCATGATCGTCTGGGTGTCGCCAGCCACCACCGGAAGCAGCAGGCGGACCGGCGGCGGTCCGAGGCGCCCAGCTTCCGCCCGGGGGATGAGGTATTCCTGCCGTAAGTTGGGGCCTGCCGTATGTGGGGCCATACAAGGTCCTATGGAGGGTAAATGATGATAAGCCTTGCCCGTAGAATACGGCCGGATCTCACCTACATTCCACGTCTCTCTCCTCAGGTGGGTGGTTCCTGGTCCCCTGGCGCAGCCCGGCCCATCAGCCACGCCGCCTGCTCCGTTGGATGGGCCAGACGGATCCACCTACGCCGTGAGGAGAATCCTGGAGTCCAGGCGGCGGAGGGGCGGGCTCCAGTACGGGAGCGCCCCAGCACCTCCGCTCTAGCACGCCGGCGTACTGAACCACCGGCCGGCGGCCGGCCACTCACTCAACGCACCTCCAATTACGCGCACCTGTCCCACATCTCCTCATCACCGCGCTCACCCAGCCTATAAAGCTGGAGAGTGGGTGATGAAGAGTAGTCGAAGATTGTTTGTGTATCCACGCTGCCACGCTGTTTGTTTGCTATAATTCCTGTGATTCCTGTTTGAGCTTGTAGTACGAATTAAAAGTTATGCAGTGCGCGTTGTTTGCCACCCCTCATTCTTTCCGCACCTGTACTCGTCCCCCCTCGCATCGTTACAGTCAGTAAGAAAAACATCAAGCAGGGTCACACGACACATTCCATCAAAACACTTGGGTGGACAGGGGCTTTAAAAGCCTAATTGTACTGGTAAATATAACCAATGCATGTATACATTTCTGGGCCGCAGAGGCACTCTTTCACAGTTCTTGTCCATTCCTGGAATGATGACTGACATCCTTCTTGGTCCTTTAATTCCTAAGACATTGGTTTCCTGAAAGCAGAGATGAGTGAGGTCAACTTCACACATTGTCATTATTAACAGAAAACATTACTTATGTAATTACATTATATCACATATAATATATATAGTATATGTATATAAAATGGCCTAATGTCTTACGTAGATGATGCCAGCTAACTCCTGGCGTGCGTTGGACAAGTCGGGAAGAGCTTTGTCTGGATGGAGAGCATTGTCAAACACTGTGAACTTAGTTCCCATCAAATTTGACCTAGAGGAGATTAAAAAACAATAAACTGCATTAATTATGTTTTTTTTTACATGTTTTATGGGTTTTCATATCAGCAATAATTATTATAATAATTATTATATTATTTATTATTTGTTTTATAATAATAAAATTGATATTCTATACCTCAGCTTTCCAATGAAATTTTCTCCACCTCTTGATAAATCTCTGGCATCGATGGAGATGAGGTAATTTGATGTGGTGCTTCTCTTACGTTTTCTTCCTGCCAAGAGGAAAGTCTTCAAGAAAAATAAATAAAAAAACAATACATTATCCACTGTCAAAAAATGGTCAGTACACTGTTAGCTTAATGTAAAGTATAAGAAATAAATAATGTGAAGTGTAAATATGTGATGAATAAAAAAGTCTTTAATACATAAAAATAAAAACATGTTTTATTGACCACTGAATAGTCAAAAGCGTGCAAATTAAAGCTACAATATTAAACATTTTCATAAACTATAATTAAATGCTATTTATGTGGTCATATAACAATGATTATTTTTTTCACAATTTTGGAAATGATTAGTTTAGCACTTTATGCAGACAAAAATTGACAGATTATTAAATCCAAATATAGCATAAATGACTTGTGAGAGTGCTAAACCTTTTTCTCATTGTCCAGATGAAGGTAATATGTAGGATAGAGGCTTTTATCCATCCCTCTCTGGTCCCGAGTCACTCGGCATTTGACTGTCACACCTTGTGGAGCCGGCTGCAATACGAACTCCTCCAAATTGTCAAACTCAATCTCTGGGGAAGGAGCTCTCTCCTAGATGACAGAACACACCATATCAAGTATGTATGTTTTACCTTCATGACAATTAACTGCTGCCTTTCTCTCCATTAGTGTTCATAATGATACCTTTTTCTTTTTTCCTTTGCCCTTTTTCTTCTTTGACTTATCCTCTTTTTCTGAGTCGGAGTCATCACTCTCCTCTGCTTTTCCTAGAAGGATAGTGATAGATAAAGAAAGCATAAAGAAAGAATAAAACATGTTGAAGCTGTGTACAAAGGGTAGTAAACTTGCCTTTCTTTTTAGTCTTCTTGTCTTTGTCTTTGTCCTTGTCTGTGCACGTTTGGAACATGGATGCTGAGCTGGTGTTGGACTTCTTCTTTGACTTGCTTGGCTTGGTCTCCTCTTCACTGTCATCACTGTCTGACTTTGCAGCTGGATGCAGAGCAGTTTTAGTTTTTCAAGTGTTGTGTTTGTTATGTTAGCAGGCACTGCTGAGTTGGCAGTGAGAAGCTAGCACAGCCAATGCCAAACTACTTTCATTTATAAAAGTAATTAATTATGTTTTAATAGTAGTCAATTATGTGCATGATTAATTGATACAAACTATGAAAATATTTAGTATTACAGTGTAAAACGTACACATGCACCCAAGGATCACACATAAAGAAGAATATTAATAGACACATAGGAAGGAAGAACATGTTGATTGATCAAATATAATTTCTAACATTTACTCACATTTCTTCTTGCTTTTAGAGTCCTTTGAGTCCTTGTCGCCATTTATCTGGAACATGGAAGCTGGTTCCTTTTTTTTCTCCTTGTCCTTTGACTTGGATTTCTTTTCTTTACCATCATCTTTGTCTTCTGATGAATTAAAGGAAATTAAAAACTTTGTTGGTAGGATTTGTTATGGTTTCATTGCATTCTGGTGAAAGGTGACAGAGTTCACCTTTTTAGATCTTTTCACCATCCTTTTATTATAGAGGTAATGTGTAATATCCAGGGCCCTAGTCTCCCGGTCAAGTTGTACGTGGAGGCGCATGGTGCAAGTCAACGGTGCAAGTCGATCCAAGGTGTGGCCATTACTTTTTTGCACATTTTGGGACGGCGGTAAGAGGACGCAACTGCGGCGCAGTTGTAAAAGGGGTTGGATTAGCGTGAATAACTAATCAGTAGGAGTGGTAGGGGCTGTCTTCAATAACGGCCAATCAAATCTGCTCCTCTCACAGCAGCGCACTCTCTTTCTCGGCACACTGCCAATTTCGAAATAGATGGCGAAAGTCCAGACCGGCAGAAAAGCTTCTCCTGGGAGGAAACTGTCAAAAATTATGTCCTTTTTCGGGAAGTGCACAGTTGCCAAGTGTGCAAATATGGCACCTCTAATAAACCACTATGATAAACATAAGCATATATTACGTTTTGCGATTAAAAAGGTTAAGGACAGTAGTCATTAGTTCAAATATTCAAGATTGTTCAATTGTTCATTATTCCAACATAACGTACACAAAAGTGGCATGTGCGATTTTGAATAGGTATGTGCTAAGACGTGGTCTGACCAGGCGGAGAGTCTAGCGCAATATTTGGTTTTATTTTACACCAAACTGGCACTGTGCCACCTGATTTTGACTGACACACCCTCTACTGCGCCCCCACGGCCATTTTGGGACAAGCAATGTCAAATGCGCAAAATTGGAAAATGCGCCCATGCGAAAACAACCTTGCGCCCAACGAAATTGTCATTATGTCTGCGTTAGCACTCCTAGTGTTACCAAGCCCCCAGGGGAAGGGTACAAGGAATTGGTCGGTCCAATCACAACCGTGTATCTAATATGGGCCGGGTTTGTTGCTATGACTGTAGAGAGGAGCGCCGTTGAGTGATTTGCTATGATTGGTTGTAGGCCTATCCAATTGTCTCCAGAGAAATTTTGGTGTGCGCCCGTTGATAACGCCCCTTGAAAATCAAAAATGAACTGAGAGATTCAAGACAAGTCATTCTGGTGACGCCAGGCTAGTGTGTATGTGTAATTGAGAACAAACACAATCAATGACAGAAAATACAAAGGGTACAGTACCACACTAAAAATATTGTCGACAGACGTGCTTCTGCTGTTGCTGTTACTCCACTTGGATTAGGTGATTTTATTTATGCTCTACACAAGATTGTTTTGAGTAACAGTTCAGAAAACTGTTGTTTTGTCACTACACATGACACACCTTTAGATTTAGATTTCTTCTCCTTTGTGGCACTTGCAGATGGACAACTGTCCTTTGTTATCTTTTTTTTGGTTTTCTTCTTGGGTGTGTCCTCTTCATCATCGTCATCACCATCCTCTGTGTCTGAACCTGAGAAATGCAGTCACTTGGTTATCTAATAGAGTGCAATGATGTTATTTGTTTTCCAGACCCAGTTCAACAGTCACTATGCTTACACACACATTCATGTATTCAGTATTGTTCAGAATATGTCAAGCTTCAAAAAGCGAAATATGTGGATATTCAAAATAATGCAATATGAGCCTGGATGTGAAAATAGTTTACATGTACACTGATATGTCAATATTCTTTATTGATATTCCGAATAATGACATAATATTGGAATATATGTGCATGTAAACGTAGTCAATGTTGGGGTGTTTACCTTTCTTCTTCGGCACACTTTTGGTCTTCTTCTTTGGTTCTTTTTCTTTTTCCTTCTCTGGTTCCTCTTTATCTTTCTCTGGTTTCTTTTTCTTCACCTTCTTTCCATCTTTTAATGTCAGACAGGGGGGGGGGGCAATGACATGACAAATTAATTCAAAAGATACACAAATACACTGTAAAATATGATTTACTCTTTATCAAAAATGTTCTTGTTACCTGACCTCTGTTGAGCTGAATTATTTATACAACCATCAACAATTGTATCATTTAAATAGATATTAAATAAATAAATATTTCAGCAGAACATAACAGAGTTAAAGCTGCTGTAGGTAGGAATTGGGAGTTGCATAGAGAGCTATCTAAAAAGGAACAAAAATTAACTTATATAGAGGCAGGGGCTATCAATCAGAGCAGATATTCTCACACTCACAAATAGCTGATGGATGTCTATGGCATTTCTAAGAAATTACATTAAATGTATATCTCTTAAATCCTACCTAAAGCATCTTTAATGGTATCTGCCAAGTTAAATTGCATTATACCTCATTTTTACAGTGTAGTATGGTTTACTTGAACTTGAGGTTTCTTACTCTGGACTGCAGAGGTGTCCTCTCCCGGCACTTCTTCGGCCTTCTTGCTCCTAGTTTTTTTGGTCTTGGCCTCCGTTCCGTTTGATTTTGCTTCTGTGACGCCATTGGCCTCTTCCTTCTTCTTCTTTGGTTTCTACACATTTTCTAAAAGAATAAGAATCACACATTGGGTAAAGGAGAGTGGAAAAATAAATGGATAACATATGAAGCTGTAAACTTCATATGTTGCAAATTGCATAGGTTATATGTAAACAAATTGCATAAAATATCATGTCTTATTAGTAATGACTTACCATGACAAATTCGAGGTAAGCAAGGGACATAAAGGGGAAGAAATGTATTTAATTCATTCATTCATCCATTAGAATGACCAAATACCTCTATCTCTACTATTGTTACTTTTAGTATTAAATATAAACACTGACTGAATGCCTAGCAAAACTTATTTCTAATAAAGTATATGTAATCTTTTACGATCCCAATATGTTACTTCTTCACTGCCACGGTTCCACTGAGTATAACAACAAAATTATTCTCTGGCCAATTCACTAGGATGGAGGTCATTGTGATTTAAACTGTGACAGAGTGAGGACATGGCAAATGTAATCCTATTAGCTCCAGATTCCCCAAAGATGAAGATCTATTTCTGTCCACACCTCCGACAATTAAGCCACCGCTCAAAGTAAAGACAGTAGAATGGACAGAATATGAATATGCAGAGGAGGTTAGTTTAGTACAAATTAGACTAAAGACTAATGACAAAAAATCTGTTTGGGAACTCAAAAGGAACCGTATTTTATTATTTTATGCAGTATCTGAGAAAAAACAGATAGACATACAGTATGTCATGTGTCATGACCTCATTACAAGATAGAACAGTGTCAACATTTCAGTACTTAAAATCCAAGATGGACGCTTTAAAGTGCCTTATGCTATTGCAACCTTTAACCTTTTTATTATATTATATTTGCTCTAAAATTAACACATAATAGCTTTATCATGGGCTATGCTATATTGTCTGAGGAATTCCTAAAATAGACTCACAGTATAGACCATTTCCTCCCATTTCTACATAATCTGACTTTAAATCTTTCAGAGTGATTAAGATGTTTTCCTCTTGTATCTGCTGTATTCTGTTTTAAGAATATGTATGTTAAATTAGTTGAAAATTATCTTAGCCTAATATACTTCTTGAACCAATGCACTGCAACCCAGCTCCAATACTCTCTGTTGTCATTACTTCAACACTAAAATGTCTGTAATATCTATCCTGAGATTTCAGGACTACACATTTGCATGCAACGAACCATGAGAACGAAAATGACTTGAAAATGACTTAGACCACAAAACCACAGCCCCTGCCATTTACCTTCTCTCCAGACATGTGGCCTCCAACTTCAGCACTTATAAATTATGTGCTCCTTTTTCAGAGGTTCGAAAAAAAAAGAAAAAAGAAGCAGGCTGCTCAGTGGAGATAATGAGAGAGGGCAAGAAAGCCTGGTGTTCACTGCATCTCCATCAGCAGAAAGATGTTTAATAGGATTTATGCGTAAAGCCATCTGCTCTGTTGGGACACGTCAACAGGAGGAACCAACGGGAGTTTGAGAGGAGGGGGAAACTTGTTTATCTGGACAGAGTTTGTGCTGTCCATCGTCACATCTCCTGGCCTCCCTCTTTACAGCTACAGTTCAGGTAGACGGTAATAGCTGCAGTTAACATGTCACTGGGTCATTTCAGTTGGAGCTGACTTAGATTAGTCTCATCCCACTTTTCTTACTAAGAAACAGAGAAAATATGTTTACCTGCTGCCGTGCCGAAGTATCATCGTCATCTTGAAATCTGAGTCAACATGGTGAATAAAAATATATTCTTTAAGGATTACATATTGATATTTCATGACTACTGTATAATTGTCAGCCCTGCTAATAATATGCTTGTTGTGGCAACTAACTAATTGTAAAGAGCGTAATGTCAATAGAAATGTAGATTATATATACAGTTGTAATCAAAATTATTCATGCCCCATTGCAAATCAGGTTTTATGTCAAAATGTAAAGATTTTCAGCTGTTTGCAATGAACAAATCCAACAAAAGCTATTGAAATAGCTCAACACAACGAATGCGTCAAGTGGTTTTTCAATTGCTATTTCAGATTTGCAATGGGGTTGAATAACTTTGATTACAACTGTATAGCCATGTTCTAAAATACTGAATTAGCTGGCAAAGTGGGCGTGGCAAAGTGGTGAAAACCACTCACGTGCCAAAAAATTACATTTCTCACCTGTTCTCTCTCCAGACTTCTTTCAGAGTGTCTTTTTGAAGAGGCATTGTCCATTCAAGAGGGGATTGTGGGTTATTGCTCTTCATGAACAAACAGATCAAAAACAGAAGCACATAATGAACAGAATAGATTTTTTCATTTTTTTCATTGCTGTTCCACATTTAGGAACTCGGCCCCTGTATCTAATATATAGTGAAATGTTAAAGGCTCCATCATTCCAATTTCCAACTTTCAGACTGACAGACTTTTCTCCCACTGTATTGAACATTCTGTTTCAGTGGGTGTTGCATTTTTTTATACCATGCACTAACTTTAGTGGCTTTTTGAGTGTGGGTGGCAGGACAGGTCAGAGATGATTGGTTACAATTCAGATATTACAGTATATCACACCTGGGGCCAGATCTGGCATGCTTGTTTTATGCAATGTTTTTCAGGAATAGAACATGTTAGAAAATTAGTCCAGCCGTTTCAGGTCCCATTAGACAACGCAATTGAGGAAAAACCTGAATCCTACGACAGGAGACCTTTAAACTCATCCATAGTATTATTGCCATAGTTTTTTTTATTTAAAAAACAAGTCATTCTTTTATGTCATTTTAATTTGCAGCTATCAGTGACATCACTAAGTGTTCAATACATCATCCAATCAGAGCACTATTGTGCTGAAATAAAATTTTAAAAACTGGCGACAAAAAACATTGTTTCTGTTCTTACAAATGAGCAGAAAAACATGCAACGAATAATGGATTAAGATTGGGGTTTTGTTACTGTATAAACTTCCCAATTGTTTTAAAGAGCATATGGAATTGTTGAAATTTCTTTAAAAGTTATTTGAAAGCCAAATCATTGCAATGAAACAACAAACAACAAAATATACACATTATGAATGCACACATACAGCACAGCACACATACGTTATCATACTATGGAAATACAGTTATTGCCTCACCTCTTTTAGTGAACTGTACGGTTTCAGATCTCCATCAAGGGTGAATGATCCACAAGGGTCCCTGCACATCCAGTGATGGACCATGGGGTCATGTGACCTGACTTATAAGAGGATTTGTAAGAAATCAACAGGTCCACCCATGGACTCCCACCTTAGCCAGACTCTTTTATCCCTCTTCAATTTGGATTACTTTAATCAGTCACACACCATCTGTGAGCATCCCCACGTTTTTAAAAATCATTTAACAGGTGTAAGGTTTACTGAAAGACGAGATAAACAGCCACTTCTTTTCACTGGTAGTCAAACTAAAGAATAAGTTCTACACTTGCCAAGTTACAAAAAGGCTAAATGAAAGCATGTTCAATAATTTCATTGTAAAAAAGTAAAGCTTCCCAATTCAAATAAAACCTGTTCAATTCGAGTGGTGGTTTGGGATTATTATGCTGGATACCATCCTGCCTTCCCAGTAAGGTTAAATTTAAAAATGTGATTTCTGTGGAAAGCCACAAGATGGTGCTGTATCTCAAGAGAGACAGGAAAGATGATGTGGCGCAAGGAAAAGGAAGTACTTTGTTAATACTTTTGGAATGAAATAGTAATCCTCTGTTACGTTAACTTAACCACACACATTTACATTATCTTTACATTAACGACGAATAATTTTAGCTTCAGAACTAAAGTCTCACTCTAGTGTAGCAATAAGTGGGAGGAGAATAAGATTGAAATGCAATGAAATGTGATAGGAAGTTCTAAGCACCAAAAACATTTTGTTTTGAATGTATACAGTGTAACAACAGACCTTTCTTTAAACAATCACAATGCTGGACCCACTGTCTAGCCCGCTAAAAAGAATATGCATAAGGCTTTGGTTTTCTCTGCATTTCTGTAACGTTTGGAAGCAACATGGTAGTTGGCAAGACGCCTAAGGCTAGTGACCTCAGGGGAGTTAAGAAGAGGCCATCTGGATCTTAAAGAGACAGTAACTACAGAAGGCTACAGTACAGAGTACAGTTTCCACACATTGTTTTTCCACATCTAATTCACGTCTTCGTTTTTTTCAGGGCGCAATGGTAAACATTGTTAAGGCAAAACTCTGCAGCAAGGGGAATACCAGATGGACTAAAACCCGCTCTTACTTCACCAACAACTGTAAAAACAAACCTAAATGAAATCAAAACACATTAATCAAAGCTATGGCTGAAAAGGGATCATTCAGAGCAGTCGCGCAAACATTAAGACGGCGGGTAAATTATGTTTGATACATAGAGGGTAGAGCGCTAGCAGTGCAGTGATCCGTGTTTGAGAGGGAATAGGACCATGATATTTTAGTTTGGCCATGGGTTTAGCGCTGAAACAGCACGTTGATGAGGACACGAACCCTTTGGCACTGTAAAGGCTGGTGAATCATCGACAGAGCAGGCCCATATCTCAGGAAGGGCAAACAATGAAGACAAAACAGGAAAATCTGGGTTAAATTAATCTATCCGCAAGGGAGGGAGCATTCAAGGGAGAGTGCGAGAATGGGAGAAAGGGAGAGAGAAAGAGAGAGAGAGAGAGACTGAGAGAGGGAGAAAGGGAGAGAGAGAGAGATGATAAGTAGACAATGGCAGGAGGTCCCTTTTCCATTCACTATAAATGGCATGATGTTATTCAGGACCAAAAATAGTCTCCTGGGCATACATACAGGATAATGACAAACTAGCTAAAGCTTTATGATCATATAAGGTCACATTATAGAACACTACAGGATATGACACCTATACCAATATAGGCTAAAAAGCATATTGCTTATATATGCACACAAGAAAAAAATATGCAATCATATACAGTAGTTCTACTGTATGTACTGTTCACATACTGTTGTAAACTGTTTTGTAAAGAAAGGTCACATCATATCAAATAAAGAGCAAATTGAGACCCTACTCACAAGTCTATCTTCACCTGGTTAATACAATCTTCCCTACTAGAAAAGGAGACCACATTTTGGCCATAAAACACATATTCTACAACAGTTAGTTCAGAGTGGACAAGAGGCATTCATATATTAGTATAACTACACTGGGGCACTTTACTATATTGTATCACTCCGCTTTACAGTATACTGTATGTGTGTTATTATAACTGTTGATTACAAGCAAGTGTAAATCTTAGAACTACATACAGTTGGTCCAACTTTTATTTTATTTGTTTGATAAAGCTTAGATACTGAATATTTTACTACAACGCTCAGTTTTTCAAGTGGCAGTTAACAGACTCATGTTTCACTTGCAGCACAATTAATAGAAACGTGCAATATGTATGGTTCAAGTAAGCTAAGATGTGTTGCTTGGCACCGCATCAAAATAAAATCAAAATCCAAAATCATTATGTGTTGTCTTACAATTATAATATGTAAAGCACAATATGTATTAAAGCACAAAAGCACCCCCGCGTCTGCAATATGGGTTAGGCTACTATATATATTACAATATCTGCATTAGAACATACTGACCTATAACAAAGAAGGACAAAAGGAAGCTGTGGTGGGCTCACTGAAAGACAGTGTGCTATGGCATCATTGTGATGTTAGGACATTGTTAATGGGGTTTAGCAAACTCGAAATGTGGCGCCATGAGGCCATTTGAATTCCCAGCAGTACAAAACACAGACATATAGACATGCAGTGTGCAATAGGTGAATTTCTTGCATGTCCACATGTGTATAAACGCACCCAAACACACACACACAGACACACACACACACAACAAACACACAAAGGCCCACATGTAGTCATTAAGTATCATTACAGCTGATGACCATTTAAGTAGACTCGGGCGAGTGTTGCGGCCTGCAAAGCACATTACGTGACAATAAGGACCAAAAATGATGCATGGACCAATTTCAGGTCTTGACAACCAAGCCTTCCTTAGCGATTAATGCATAGGATTCTGGTGAACGCTAGCGCCTGTGATTCTTGCCTGGGAACAGCGTGTGACGAGTTTACGACGCGTAGCCGGCCACTCGCTGTGTCCTCCCAGGGCAGCCTTGTTTCTGTAACCTCATGAGAGCAAACCGCACAGAGTCAGTTTTGACTGTATTTTATCTTTGTTACAACTACAGTAGGCTATACAACCATGTGAACGTCACCCCCCCCCCCCCCCCTCCCCACCCCCTCATTCCACAGATAGCCGTGTGAAGGTTCACTGCGTTTCTCCATATCGAGATAAGTGGGAGGTTAATGGGTGTGCAAAGAGAACGGGGCTCTTTCCCTACCAGATATTGGTCTGTTTTTGCATTTATTTAGTAGATTGATTAACCAGATTAAAATGTAACAACCACCACCAATAAGGGGGAGGGGGCTTTACATTATTCAGGATGGTAAGCTCGAATTGAAACTGAATATTTTTTGAACGCCCCATACAGTACATACTGTAAATAAGTCTGTTATGGTGAATGAAGACCAAGATGGCCCAAAATCACGGCTGTGATTTATTCGCGGGCTCGAACAAAAGGCTTAGCCCACCTTAGAGGGTTATTAGCGTGTGTCCATTTTTTGTTTTGCTGAAGATAATGTTAGTTGGCAGTTAGTAGGCTACCGCAACCATTACTGTTACCTGGGTCCCACTCCACTGAGACCCAGTCAGATTCATACTACTACCAATGACAAAACCGTTGAGACGAAAACTTATCAGGTTGTGTGGTCAGACCTAACAGTTGTATCATTTCTATATTATTTTTAATCCTGATAAAGGAAAACACATTCCTCTAATGGAGGTGCTGGATAAGGTAACATACTGTACCATACAAATAGTGAAGACTAGGCACACACTCAAACCTATAACTACTTGACTTTTAAAATCACCTAATATGCAACAATCAAACTAAATATCCATCCTGTTTTACCTGCCAGACCTGTTTTAATCAAATTATTTGATTAACCCAACATGAGTTCTGTCCTGTTGCCAAACCTGCACCCATTTGTCACCTGCAGGGTGTAAAAATACTGCCTCCCATACCCCTGGCATAGTGCACTTGGATAAACAAGTTTGACAAGGCGCGGGGAGGACACTGTCCTCAAATGACACCTGTGCAGACGCACAGTTGTGCGAATAAGTAAGGCAGTTCTCTTGCCCGCCAGGTCACAATGGCACCGGACAGTTCTAAAGGATTCTTTAGCACTATTCACTGTAAAGCTAATGAAGAGAACACAGTGCGTAAGGATACTAACTGCAAGAGAATGAGGACATATTGAGAGCCTCGTGTGAACTGTAACCCAAGCAGCAGCCAGCCTCGTGAGAGCTTGACACACATTTCAAATGGAGGACGTGATATCCAGGAAATAGGGGCTCTTGGCTGCGTTTCCCGTGTGCGAGTGCGTACGAGTGTGTGTACAGTGTTCTGGGCGAGTGTTTACGTCTCCGCGTCCTTATGTCTGCGAGACCACCGTGTCCAGCGTGAACAGATGCCATGTGCTGGCATGACTGCGAGAGCTGGGAGTGAAGCTCTGAGAACGGGCACTACCCACAGTCCCCAGGAGAGGGTAGAGTGAAAAAGAGAGAGAGAGACAGGGGGGGGTGGGGGGAGAGGCGCAGAGAAGCAGCGCCGCCTCTCGCAGTCTTGTCCCCTGCGTTTTTGAAACCAGGCAGCCGTCTTTTGAAACTGTGCCAATGGAGGCTGGCCCAAGCCGCTGTGCAGCTGAAACTTTTACAAGCTTAGTGCTCGCAAGCAGGAAGCAAGAGACAAAGAGAAGTATTTGAAAAGGGAGTTTTAAGATCCACTCCTCTTCAGCCTTTAAGCTGCCTGAGATATCAGCAGCCGAATAGGTTTACGTTTGCTTTCTTTGTTAAAAAACTCAAATACTACAAGCGAACACAGAGCTATTCTGGAAGGAATGATTGCTTAAGAAGAGAAAGGATTTGTGTGTAAGGACACTGAATAATTAAAAAACAAATCTGAAGAGACAATGACGTCACGTAGGAAGCTGTCCTGGATATTGCCTGAGGAAGGAGAAGTGTCTTATGGTGGACATGCTTTAAATGAAAGCATTATTTAGGAGTGAGGATTTAGGATTTCTTTCATTTCATTTTTTATTTCTTTAATTTTTGTGACTTTTTGTGAATCAAATTTGTTGCCAGAACAAGACATTTAAATGGTGTGCCATTCTGATACTAGCAGCTGACCCCCTCCTCACCTTTTGTGTATGGGTCAAACAGGTATCTTGATGCTTAAGAATAATTACTACTAAACAAGAATATATTTTCTATCCAGTTTCAAACCTTTGTTTCGAACCTCAGTTTATGTGGTACATTTACCACAAACACTATCATTGTCAAATACATGATAAATGTAATAGATAATAGATTAAATCATACCATTAAATCATACCATTGAGACATTTTTATTTTTATCTATCTAAAATTCCAAATAAAACAGGCAGGTGCAGAACAGCTATACACGTATGGAATACCGAAAATGGGAACCACGAGGCATGTACTACCTGGGACGGGTGCCAACTGCTGACAAAAGACTTCACTGCTGGGCTCTGAGAGAAGTCTTTAAGTTGCTCTCGTTTGCTTGGGAATATCTGGCAGAGAATTGTCTAGAAAAAAACTAGATAAATCTGTCACAGTGTTTGGTGTTGATTCAAGACCGCATGTAAGTACAGACTTGTTGCACTTTTTATCATCGCATCTTTTTCTCCCTCATTCTCATTACCTCTCTATCTCTTCCTGAGCAATGCAGCCAACAGTCAAGTCACAGATCTATTTATTGACAAATAACTGACATGAATCATCCCTTTTGTGAGAGGTGCACACTTGAAAGTAATGGCCGCTTTTTGTTGTTGAAACTAAACACAATACGTCGCTGCGGTGCATCCCTTTGGTATATCTGTTTCAAAAAGCTTTTGTGACCTCATGATTCCCCCCCCCCCTTGTGTGCTTCTCTCTCTTGGCAGCGGGGCAAAAGTGGGCAGGGAGAGAGGAGGGCATGGCCCAGAAACTGCTCTCAAGCCTCAGCCCCTGTTCGAGTGGGGTTGCTTGCTAGGGCTCCACTCAGCCTTTTTCCTAGCCTCACAGGCGAAAGAGAGGGATGTGGAAATGCATTCTTGTCTCCTTTATAACCCGCCTTTTTCCACCTCCAGCCACGGCCTATTCTCTGCGGGCGCCACTTGCCTGTCCTAAGCAAAATCTTACCTTGAGGTATTTCAACATTTTTGATTCCGCTTTGATTCTGTATAGGCCTTAGGGTTCCTCTCTGTTCATTCCTTTCTTTTGCACATTAACACTTGATCACCTTCCTACTGTGCACTTGTATGGTTAGCTTGCTCCCATTACAGTCCTGAGATATTCGCCATTTCTGTTCGATTGAGGAACAACACAGTCAGAGTCCAACCCTGGCTTGTTATTTCATGTTAAGGATATTAGGAAATCGTTAGAGCAATCGTTTTGGGAATGTAGTGAACATTTTGGCTACATAGATCTATTCCATGGCTCACATGCCTCGAGATTGGCGCTGTTGTCCTGTTTCACACAGGAAAGGATTAAAAGCTAAATCATTTAGTGTTAGCAGGAGTCCAAACACACTACATATTCAGTGGCTGGGCTACAGCAAACAAATGTGACTCTCTTGGAAGAGATTCTTTACAGGTTCATGAGGAAGCATAGGAATGAAAAGCAATTGAGCTAGTTTCGGTAAACAGATTTTGTTACAGGATTACATATTAGGTATCTGTGAGGGAATGTGCAGTTTATTCGAAAAACGTCTTTAGTATTTATGCCAGGAATTTTGTCACAAAATGAAGATGTCCGAATTCGAAAACAAAAATCCTCCAAAATGACGTTAAAAATTGTTATTGTATCTCACAAGGAAGCAATGTGTTTCTTAAGGAAGCCATGAGTGTATTTTTGCTTTTCATAGACCTGTGTTCAGGAACCAGTATAAACCAGATCATTCTGATGCAAGCATTGTTCTATACATGAAGGCACTTGTATGTGCAACATTGCAGGGGCTTTATTTCCAGATACAAAGATGTCGATTTGGTCAAGCTTTTCTTCAATAATTTCTTTCGGAAAGGAACATTTTACGTTTAATTCAGTGTGTTTTATTTTGTTATAGCAGCGGACAGTTTGCCGATTTTGCCATTTCTTTGTGTGCCACGTTTAGGTTAAAGGTTTGTGTAAATAATTTCCGCAAATGTGCCTGCCTGTGGGAATTTGTGTCCGGATTTGTTTGCATACATGCGAGTCAGCAGTGTGTGTGTATTTGTGTGTGTGTGTGTGTGTGTTTGGTTGTGCAGTAATCAAAGAAGAAACATGGCATACTAAAGGGTAGCAGGGGAGAAAGGGAGGGAAATGGTAGGACGGGCCGAGAATGAAATTATTTCCTCCTCCCCCTGCTATCCTCAGATGAACTTGCCTATGCAGCTTGACGACATGTTTTTTTCAGAAAGCCGTTCACATCCTCTGCTATTTGCGTCTCCCCGCCCCTGGTTACCGTGGCGCTGAGGTTAGCAAGATCAAAGTCAAACTCTTTCTTTGGCTGCTGTCGTTATCAGGGTATAGACGGATGTTTGTTAGCACTACCAATTTGAAGGCTTTACAACCCTTTTCTTATTGCAATCTTCATGAAATCCCCGAAAGTATAAGCTTATTCCTTGCAAAAAAATCTAATGCTTTAAAAAAATTAGTTTTAGGCCTTTTTTGTAAATCATATGAGTTCAAACAATCTTTAACTTTTTCACTGCATTATCAGTTATTCAATTTTACTCCTTTTTATAATCTGTTGTCTATGTACATTCATAGAAAAATCATATCTGCGGCACACCGGTATTTATTGTTTGTCATAGGCCCATTGGCCCACATGGTTTGGCTTCAGCGCTTACCACTTACTAACTGTCTAAAAAAAAAGGCCTAACTGGAAAGTGCTGGTTTGCAACATTAAAGATGACAAAAAGTGTTTCATAATCTGTCTTTCAAATGGTCTAAACTTTCCACTATTCATTGTATTATTCTAAATCGCAAACAGAAGCAGGTAGGCTAAAACTATAAGGGTTATATTTTAACGTTCTAAGCGCACATTCTAAAGGGCATTTAGGGCGTGTCCAAATCCACTTTTGCTATTTTAACGGTCACAGAACCAGGCGCATGGTTCAAAAGAGTATTTAGTCTCTTAATTACTCATGGGTGTGTTTAGGGCGTAACATGCAATGAACCATTCATATCCCATTCCCTTTAAAAGCCAGGTGCACTTGCACCTTGGCGGATTGCTACTATAATGGTGAATTTGTAGTAAGAAAGTAAGCTTCTCTGCAGAGGAAACGGATCTGCTCATGCGCGAAGTGTAAGCGTGCGTGCAGACCATCTAATTCTGATAAATATTATGACTGACTAACCATTATGACATGTTTTTTTTTTTTTATATCTTGATGTACACAATAATAATCTTTCACATTGTAATCTTTTTATTTTTTAATATTTTGCATGTTTGTGAGCTGCTGTGTGAACTGCTGTGTGTCCCTGTGTGTGTAACAAGCAGAGTGTACGTGCGTTGGGCTATGTAGGCCCATATGTAGGCCCGTGCGTTGGGCTATGTAGGCCCATATTACTATCTTGATAGTGCGCCCTTCAAATAACCACTGACTTCAGACCAGGATTTTGTTGGTCAATCACGCAATCGCTTTCCGCTGCCTCAAGATAGCAATGCGTCAACAAAGCGCCTGACCACACCTCATTATAAGACCAACACGACCACGGGCGCTCAGATGGGTGTAAGTGTATTTGCTATTTAGGAAAATGACAACTGCGGCGGTTTTAAACTAGCAACTTGCGTGGCTCCGCTTTGCCCTGCTTGGTGTGTGCTGGGTGTAAGATAGGCCCCTAGATGTCATGAGTCACTCTATTGACTGGTGAGCGCAATGAACGATGAAAAACAACGCCTCCAACCATAGCTTCACCTCTCAGCGTTCTTTCTATATCATGAAACGTAACACGAGTAGAAGTTCACAGTACAAAGCCATCACATAAAGCGTAGGCCTACTGTATCTGGCAATAGATAAATATAATAAACATAATATAATATTTGTGCATAGACTAATTATCATTGTGAACAAGCTGTTTACTTACTTAAAACTTTGACACAAATATTCTTTTAAAATACTTTGCTTTAGCAATTATTTTATTTGATCAGATTTCTGTGGTTTGCCACATAGGGATATATGAGTACCAGCATGTTTTATACAACAACAGGAAGTGTATTAAAAGCCTATAAGTTTGTTATATTCATTTATTATACCCTGCAGTTTTCTAAAAAAATACTTAATTAAGTCAATATTTATTAATAGATTTTTGTTCCACACTAAAATAAAATAAATGTACTGTGAAATGTGGTTAAGTTACCAGGTTATGTAAATAATACTTTGTGGGTGGTGTATGGATAAATATGAAATTTTGTTTTAACTTGTATAACTATCATGTAAAGAACTATTTACAGTACTCTTTTTTAAATTAAATTAACTAATTATAGAATAGTAGGTTGTGTGGTTGTATACCTGCTGAAGTTACAAGTTGCTATACTATTGATACCACAACAAAGTACTTAAATAGGTTCGAAACAAGGCCCAAATAATAGTTATTCCCTGTTTTACAAAATGTAAATGTAAGGTTGAATAGATTGGTTCACAGGATAAACATAACCCCTGGATTGTCATCTTTATTAGTAGGATGTATCGCAGAAGATGGGACAACAGCAGAAACAGATAAATAAACATACAAACAAACCTGTTCAACATATGGACAAAGTCTGCTTTGAAAACAATGTATCTTTCTGTTCATTTGTATGCGCACATGGCTAGATAATACAGATATTGCCTTTCATGCTGCCACAAGCTATGCAACCATACAATATTGTGTTGCCTAAATTACTTTGTGGTTGTCAGGTAAAATAAAATGTCAAATTTATTTGACTACAAACTGAATTAATTTACTATATTTCAGTTTAATTAAATAATTATAGAATTGTTTGGCCACAAGAGGGTAGTATTAAACAAAAACAGACACAGAAACCCTGCACTGACGTGAGCGTGTGTGTGTGTGTGATTGGTTGAATCTTGTGCCTCAAATGTGCTTTCAGAAAGAACAGTGGTGCAGTTTTTGCTGAAAGTAATTCCTCTCAACTGAGGGATTTCATGGCGATTGGAGATAATAATGCTACTCTGTTCAAGTATTACGCGTATTTATGGAAATACCCTCCTCAAAATTGGACGTTTTCAAATGCCTATGAAATTGGCTAATACTATATCTTACGCGCGCTATGCCTTTAAGGACTTTGAACGTAAATTATTTTTTACAGTGTCGCATTGGCTGCTAATTCTCTCCTCCCCCTCAGTGATGGACATTGCCATGCTGCGTCCAAAACATCACCCCCTTTTTGCCTCATTGAGATTCATCTTGGCACACAGACAATACCCAGTTTCTTGGCACCATACTGTATATCAAGACATGCATAAGTAATCCAACCTTAGCCTTTCTTTTCACACAGTTATTTTTCGCGTTTCGTCGTTCCACATGGACCAGCTCACACTGCCGATGGGTGTGCAACAATGATTGATCATGTTATTAATGTGTTTATTAGTAGAGCAATGTGCTGTTGTGATTTACAGTGTGTAGTCAAGGTTATGGTCTCCTAACCGCCATTTTCTTTGCTTTATAGCCAATTGCATGCTGGTAGACATACAATATCAAAATCCGAGCGTCACAATCTCACAAATTATTTTACAGATATCAGTGGAAGATTATAATAATCTTAGGGGGAACTTTGGAAACCATCAAGGAGCAGTTATTGTAAAAGGTCAAGACATTCAAGAAATTGCACAAATTTTAGATACATTAGACCATCGCTAAGCCATGTGTAAATCAACTGCACATAAAATGCATGCCGTAAAAAGTATTGTGAACATTTATTTTGTGTTTAGGACAGGTTAGTCTGTGTGCTTGTTATTAACGACAACAACTTGTTAATTGTGTCACTAGTGTGAAAGAAGGCTAATTTATTTATTTACAGTGCACCTGAAGTGACAATTATTGGATATCAACATGAAACATGCTATAAGTATTGTCTTACTGTGTATGTTTAGGCAGTGTTTAAAGAACCAGCAGTTCCTATCGATAAATGAGCAGCATAGACAAAAAGATAAGTATAAAAATGGCCTAGCCTCAGAATACACATTGTTTATGCTCTGCACGACCTTTCTTGTATAAACAGTTGAATCAGTTTCTGCTCTCTGCCTGCCCTCTTTGTTTCTACCAGCCAGTCAGGAGAGTTTGATACTATTTACCGTCTAATTAATTCTACATCTCTATCAAAGCCTCCCACTTTCTGCTGCCCTCGTGCCTTTTCCTTCTGCCCTAGTGAGCATGCCGTGGCACTCCCATAGCCTCATGGCCTGCCAAAACATTTCCATCACTGTCTGCCTTAATTAGGCCAAAGAGGAATTCAGCATGTTAATGAACTGCCCAGCTGCTTTTCAGCAGCCATGGTTCACATGCTAATTTATGCAAAGTGTCCCGGCCTTTGCATGGTTTGACCAATGTCTGAGATAACAGTGTCTGGGTTGTTCAGTCAATCCAGCCAAAGTGTGGCCCCGTGAAAGAGCTTTGCCCATCTTGCATCCCTGTCCCAGTTTCTAGTTGTTGTTTTTTCCAAAGGCTTGTACAGTTACTGTACACGGCTTTGAGGCTGAGCAGTCCAATGGGGTTTTCTCAATAAAACATTTCAATCACAAATCTTTCTTTGAGTGCAAATATAATCAGGAAAAAAAAAACTCATAATCTTACTATTTATAAACTAAAAATAACTTTATGAAATCCTTTATGAAATCCTATTTGAATTCATTATAGATTCTTTGTAGTCGCATATAAGCAATTCTCTAAAATGGCAGATTCACCTCTATTTTCTTTACTTATATTTTTGAATTATAGTAAACTGAGACTGGTACTTGACTTTGCGTTTGACATTTGACTTGGGACTCACATAAAGTTGATTTGGTCACTTGAAATTAGATCCTATGTGTGCATTTATATGTAAGCAAAGGCATGTACTTTACAATGTGTTTTTTTTGTTTGTGCTTATTTAGAATCCCTGTGACTTCACCACAGGTTAAATTATGACACCAGAAACAACCTACTGTATGAAAATGTTTGAAAAACAATCTAATACAGTATATGCTGTCATTGGCCAAAAATGTAATACTAATCTAAATACTCATCTGTTACACCTAGCAGGTTAAAATTAATATTAATGGTCTCCAAATGCTATTTTACCCAGGTTTAGTTTAGTTTGTGTATTAAGATCCCATAAAGCTCACCCATTTTTCATATTTTTTTTGTTTTACAGTTAATCTAATATGCTTCACTTCCACCTTGGGCCACAGTAACATCTGTCCTTGAGGCTGAGGTAGTAGATTGAATAGTTGTGGGGGTATATCCTCTCTATGAGATAACTATACAATCTACTGTCTTTCCTAAGGAGACAGACTTATCTCCTGTGATGTTGGAAACTGAGCATTGCTTCTTGATTATGGCAAACCCCATAAAAAACACACCGTCGATTCTATACAGTGTAGAGCCAAATAGCAATTATTGAAGAGATTAGAAAATGCTGCATTTCACCATCTGTAGCCATATATAATGCACAAAAGGATCTACGCATCTGTCTCCACCACTGAAGATGCCAGCTTGCATTTGTGTGTGTTTGTTGTTTATTGACAATGCTTTGGTTTGGTTCATTACACAGCAAAGAGACACTGAATTACCAGGCCTTACAAGATGAGGTAGTAGGTTGTATAGTTTGCGGGATAGATTGAGTCCTATTAAGGTGATAACTATACAGTCTATTGCCTTCCTTGAGAGGCACAAAGAACTCTCGGAACACGAAGCTCTGCTCTCTGGTGGCTGCAGTAATGCGCTGGAAACGTGTCTCAACATCTCAACAACTTTTATGCCATCTGGTGGCCAAGTGCTATTAAATACCTGTACTGTGTGCATGATCTTGGAATAGATATTTTAGATAAAGAGGATGAACAAGTGTTTGTATTAGTTGATATTTATGCCTGAGATGAAATAACTGGACTATTTCTGCACAACTAAATAAACATATTTAATGACAAAAGATGCAAGAAAAATTCCAGATGCATTACATTCATTTTTTATATATTTATATATTTAGTTAGTTATGATATCAAATATATAATACCTTAAAAGTCTAACTGACATAGATGTTAATGGTAAGTGACATTGTACGTGTGCCTTCATTAGTCAGGAAGGAAGTTATTCTAGAAGCAAGGCATATTGATTGACTTCCTTTAAAAAGCTAAAGATTTAATCTTTGCTTACATAGACCACAAATGTGTGTGTGGTTTATGAGCTGCAAAGTATAATATGCAGAGGTGCCAGTATGATACAGTTGTTATAACCAGATCAGTCATTGGCTAGCAGCTGTACTATTAAAATTAAAGAACTGTTTCTTTTGCATGAGGGTTCAATAGTATAGTTCTCCAAACTATTTGGTTTTAATACAGAAGGGCAGATGTGTTCACTGCTTTAGCAACAAGCATTATAAATCAAGGGCTCTTAAACCAGTGTGTTGATGCTTCGGGTTCTCCCTTCAGGTAACTTACAGTATAAACGTTAAATTATATTTAGGCCTGCAGTTACAGTAAGGACACCGCCGAAAGATGTAGTGGAAAGATTCAACAATATGTGAGCTTTTATACTGTGTTCTTTTCCTGCCATATAATATATTGTATGTCTGTATTACTATTAAACTCACACAAGTGCACATGCGTATACACAAACAATGAATTTTAACCTTTACCGTCTTTAAAATATAAGTATCTGTACAAAATGGTACACTATTTTTAAACAATTTTAACCAAATTTGAACAATAAAATGTGTTTCTTTCTTGTTTTTATTCGTGGTATGCATTTGTATATTTGTATATATTTTTCTTGATTTGAATTGCTGCAAACGGTTATCTGTTTTGAAGATGCATCATGAAGATTGTACTGTATACACATATTTCAATTAACTAAAATATTAAACTAACAAATATCACACTTTAAGAGAAAACCACGGCTGCAGAAAAAAAGCCTACAAAAGTGTAACTGAATTACATACAAAAACAAAACAAACAGAGCTAAGTAACATGAAATAGTTATAATAATGTGGAAGTGTCACTACCACATTAGAAGGAAAGTGTCACTACCACATTAGATGGAATTGTCACTACCACAAAGAAGGAACATGCCCCCATGTACAAACCAATGCCCAGCCATGTGTATATCTAACATGCTGTAGGCCACGTCTAAAATATCTATACTACATACTAATAGTATGGAGAGACAATATTGTAGTATGCAAGTTCAGGATGCTAATGTTATCGATATCTTTACTAGATAATTAAGAATTTCTAAACTGATATTCAGAGTAAATGGCCATTTAGTTACCACTTTAGTGTGATATTGTCTGCGGCTATTTTTTCACACTAAACTAATGTCAATGCACAATATTACTGTTCTGAGAACTGTTGTTCGGGCACAAAACCGAAGTTGCACAATGAGGGACCTATGCAATTTAACCAATCAGTTGCTGGAAGAAAACCCAGAGGTTGTGTGGGGTGAGTAATCGATACACTATCGTTTTTGGGTAAGGTTTTTCTTTAACAACAATGAATTAGGAATTGGTTTTCCTTCCTACTGACTAGGAACCATGCAGACAGAAATCCATGGCAAGCTGTGTGTTCCCCACATTAATTCTGCTGAAATAACATAATTTGCATATCATTATTTAACATATAATTTGCTATACAAATCATTCTAAACAAAGAACAACAGTGCCAATTATACTTTTTTGTTGAAATGAACTTGCAGAAGGGGACAGGAAAACAAAAGGGAAATGGAACTTAACCTTTGGTTGCTGTTCACTGTTTGACATATTTGAATCTGATATGGGTCCAATAAACCCAGGACAGAATATTAGCTTTTTAAAGCCATACATTAAAAATAAAACATGCAAAGATATTTGATATCTATTATCTACGGAAGAGGATTAGGGCCATGGTGAAAAATTTATTTGAGTTCTGACTTTAAAGTTAGAATTCTGACTTTATTCTCAGAAGTATAGGCTCCTGTAAACTACGGTCATGTGAGCCGGCGTTCGTAAATAGACGGTCACGCCAGCCTGCGCGAGTAGGTTTTAGAGCTCAGAGTGAAAC
>JAODLI010000550.1:0-58411 GCA_027575585.1 Percopsis omiscomaycus | reverse complement strand
ATTCTAGTTTATATATATATATATATATATATATATATTTATTTATTCAGTGTATACCCATTATATATGATATTACCTCTTTTTTTACCTGCAATTCACTGTATATGGCTTGTCTTTTTTTTGATAATATCTAACCCAACTTCAAGTGTGAAGTGGCTTTCTTCACATTGGCACTGGTTTTCATTATAGAGCACTGTACTCTCAATTCCATTGAAAGCAATTCTCTCCAAATATAGTGTCTTTCCTCTCTACTCCTGTGTTATCTGTTGGTAGAGCAGGCTCCCTTATCTATAAAAGGGAACTTCTTTAACTGGCTTGCTCCGTCTCTCTATCCACTTGAGTTCCTTTCTCTTCTAATTGGCATGATTGCGTCACTGACGCAATAACAGTACCGTTCTTTTTAAGGCTAGACACCACAGTCAAATAGGCTTTTTTCGCAACTTTACTCATATCACAATGAAACTGTACAAGCTAAAAGTGCACATAAATAGAAACTTTTTAAAAAATTGTTATCATATTCAATTTTTGATATAATGCAAATGAGGGATTTCCTCATTAAATCTGCACCGATTTGCATATCACACAAATCCCTATTCCAGCACATTTATAAGAGTCAGTTGTATTTTTTTGGTTTTATTGTGATAATATACTAAACTATACTGTACATGTAAAATACTGGTCTGTTTTTGCATTCACTAATTGAGAGAGCCTTTGGCAATCCCTCCAGTCATTTTTAGTTTTTCTCCTTTTTTCATCGTTTTTTCCCCATTGAAATGAATGGGGAATCACTTCGGAGAACTTCGTACACCTGACCGGCACGATTAAAAAATATCAAATATGCTTGCCGCACATGCTCGCATGGAGCCATTCAAACCTATTACTGCTTGTCTGCACCTACCATTTCAATCGACCTCATGGACTCATCTGCTGTAATTTTTAAATAATTGAAGAAACCACCAACACTGTGGATTATTTACAGCCTACATATTTTGTTTGTACTGATTCAAGAGTTGACAAGATTACTCTAAAAGCAAATTCGCTTACTTGCAAGCTAAGTTAGCTGTCTATAACTTTGTTCAGTGCAAGTCAAAACATACCCCGCTAACTTATTGCAAGGAACGATTAGCCTGTTATGCTGTCAACCCATTCTTCCGTAGGTTGAAGCATTCATGTCCATATTGCTTGCATATAGAGTAAGAAAAATTACGGTCTTCTACTTCTGCAACGCAATCACAATTTTCTGGAAAACGAATCTCTAGTTCTAAATTGTCGGCTCTTGTCATCCATTCCCTAATATTCCCTCATTTAAGAGAGTATCTGAGGCATTATGAATCAATAAAATGTCCATATGTCTACACTGATAAAAAATGTTTTGTTTTTTAGAAATTACTACACAGGGGAAAAACAGCTTCCAGTAACAAAGATGTTTAATAACCAGATTTCCAATGAAGACATCCACAGTGATATAATTGTGATGTTTTTCCCTTCGGTCAATTATATGAGTCAACATGTGAGCTTTGCTGCTGGTTAGTTAATGAATAATTTGGAAGCACCATTATTCAATTAAACCGTTTTATAATTGTTGGTTATTCTTTCAGTTTGCACAGAGGAAAACTGATATTTAATGTTACATTTTTTGAAAACACATACACACACTAACATAATGTTGGACACTGCTTTTTTAATCAAATCACTTCCACACTTCATGTTTTCTTTTGGTCCTTGAAGAACAAGGCTCTGTTAAAGGTAAACAAGGTTAAAGGTCACTTCACCAGCAGTACTTTGCTACACAAGATCACATCAAGATACAGTACTTGTTCTGTTTGCAGCTGCTACCGGTTCTTGCAAGCTTGCAAGCTGCCCTCAATAAGGTGGGTGGAGATTCCTTAGAAGGCTGTTATCACTGCCTCTGGTATTCAGTGAAATAATGAAATTTGAATGACAGCAGAGCTGTCATCTGGAATCCGGGGTGCATTTGTAACCTTGTGTAGTAACTGCTAAAACTCCTATTTTTCTATTGCTTGAAATTCTGTTCACATTTGGGCACAATTTTTTAACCCACCTCGTCTCACAAATGCACACTCACACACATACACACATACACACACGCACGCTCACACACACCTGTGGTTAGCTACATTAAAAAGCCTATCGCTCATTCCCAAGGCATTGTGATATTTATTTATTTTTTCTAAGAAATGTATTCAGAGGACTGTCCTTTATGGTGTATTGTGAAACATTCAGTAAGATGAAAATGGCTGTCCTCTCTGAAATACAGTATAGTCCTCCAGGGAAACATAAACATGACAGATGGACTGAAAGTAAATTATTTTTTGAATCATGAATAGGCATTGCTTTGGAAAACACAGTGAGTTGTGATTACATATTCTGTAGGTCTTTATTTTCAAAGAAATTACTCAGACGTTCCCATACCATTAGCACAGGAGTTAGCAATTTCCTACATACAAAAGTTGCATCATAAAATTGAGTGATTTTTTGACAGATGTGAGTGGCAGGTAAATATATCATCCACAAATAATGAAAACTGACAACTGCTAGCTAATGAGTAGGCACTGTCAAAATGCTACTTTTGTGCAGTAAAAAATAAAAATTATTTGAAGAGGTATGGCCACTCAAATTACAGTCATGTTTTTAACACACTGTTTGTTTGTCCCTTTTTGCATTCCAGTAACAAATTTTGGTCCCGCCCAGCAGGTAAATAGTGGTTGACTTACCAATGCTGTCAAACAGCTCAATAGACACGTCATTACAAAAATGTATGCAATGTCATGGGGGCATAATACAAATTTTGCTTATGTTTTTTGCATGTACACACTACATATGGAAATACCATGCCCAAATCGTGAGGTTTTAAATTGGTAAATCTTTACGCCTTTAATAGAATCACTTTGAGCAACAATAATGCATTGACCTATTGCACATGTCTTTTTTGTCAGTCAATAGTAACCGCAATAATCACTTAATTTGAATTGAATCCCATGTTGTGCATGCAAACACAAAATGTATTATCCGTCAATGACAACTGTCAAAAGCACCAGCATCTTTTGAGCCATGAAGATTAGTCGGAGGGCTTTGACAAGCTTATTTGTCACGTGCTGTTTTGATATGTATCCAATTGGATCGGGTTATGATTGTTTATTTCATTGTATTTGCCTGCAAGCAAGGTTACAAATCTATCTAATAAATGCCAAGCATAATCCTTGATGTGTGATCCACAGAGCTAATGGTACACACATTGAAAGATGTACTACCAATGATATCTTCTTCAACTATATGGAGGATGCAGTGCATTGGAAGTCCCTAATGTTTACATAGTGATTAAAGGTTTGATGTTTTTATTCTGAATGCATACAGATACAGTGTGCAATGAGTAAAACTCTGCTTAAGTAAAGCCAACAAACTTTTCATAAAACTTTAAACATATCACAAATGAGGGTGGACTAATGGACACTTTATTACAGAGGTGTCGTAAAAAGGGAAAACAAGTGTACTGTAGCTCATACTATTAATTATAGGTGCATGTAATTTAGGTATGCCAGCACACCAGCATTGACAGCATAATAATGTTATGAGCTACCTTACTATGACACCTCTGTGGAAAGGGTCTGTGGGAGAGGGGTGTGCCTAGACCAGGGGGGCAGGCTTTGACTTGAAGATTAAATCAGCCAAGTAGTGTTGCGATTGGTGGTACTGCACTCGGTAAATCCAACTTCCAATTTACATTCATTCAAAAATGGGCGGTTTTACTGCACTACTATACTGCATACCTTTTTCCAGGTGCCACACTTGGCTCTTATATATCTTTATAGTATGTTTACATGTTGATATATTTACTGGCCACTCACATATGAATTAGCTATTGTCTATAGTCTTGTCTTTGATCTGACATGCATGACCTCAGTAACTAGCTGGCTTTAATTGTAAGTCGCTTTGGATAAAAGTGTTTGATAAATGACCTAATTGTATATCGCTACATACCATTGCAAAATGTCACGGCAGCTGAGTGTCTGGTTTCTTTAAAAAGCCCAATAATTTTGATGCCGTTGATAAAAGAGGGATTGGTGCAGTAGAGGATGAAGGACAAGCAAGTATTACTGATAATGTTTATCAGCCTCATGTTATCTTTACTACAGATTCGCAGAACATTTTGCCATTTTCCCTCCTCAGCCACGTTAACTCCTGCTCCCGCTGAACCCAGTACTCCCTCTTGACCTCCTTGCTGCCACTTGCTTGCCCCGTAACATTAGCTGCCGCTGGCTGAATGTAAATTAAAAGCGATTAAATATGTCATATAATCATTAAAAAATTGAAATGACGGGTAATAATTATGATGGAAATATTATAACCCTGTCCGTCAAAATGACGGACAACGAGAAAGTCTAACGCAACCGCTGGCCTAGACACAGGCTGGGGACTGGGGGATTAGTGGCTTTACTGAACAGCAGTGCAACAGTAATTAGTTATATTAATCAGCAAATTTGGGGCAGGATAGTCTAGTGGTCTAACTGTTGGAATCCCAGCCAGAAGGTCGTGGGTTCGAGCCCCAGAGTTGGCCTACCTGTAATCATCCTTGAGCAAGGCGCCTAACCCCTAACTGCTCCATGTAATTGTAAGTCGCTTTGGCTAAAAGCGTCTGCTAATTGTAAATTTATAAATGGAGACAATCCACAGATATTGTATAATATTAGACATTTTATTGGCCTCTACAAATTGCACCACTTTCTCTATAGCTAATCGCTATAAGTATGCCAAGACATGCCTACATTATTGAAGAAATGCTGTCAAGCTCCATACACTTTATCCCGTAGAATTTTGTAAGGCTATTCAATTTGCATCCAACCAATATGGTGTTGAAACTGAAAGAGATTTGTGTTATAATAAATAATAATTCACAATTTAAAACCACAACATTGCCTGGCATGGTAAATTACCATCCTAGTGTTAAATATTTATACACTTAAATGTTTATACACTACATACTGTAAATTACCTGCCCAATATGAGAGGTTTGAACATTTGTTAAAATAATAACACAAAATTGAGTAATCATACTAGTGCTTACAGTGCATACCATTTTAAGCCTCAGTCATAACACATTGATATTCATACAATAGGCAAAGATTTCTTGCATTATAATCAAAGTTGTTGTTACCATGTTGTTTAAAAAGGTATAGACCTCCTTTGGCGCTAACCCTGTTGGTATTGTAATCCACCTGTAGACAGTTAGATACCCACCCTTCTGCAAATGGGTTCTGTGGTGGCCAGGAAGTGCTTATATCATTGACACATCTGATTGGCTTACAGTAAAAAGTGAGATTTTCATAACAGATACCGTATGTAAATCACAGAATACGGTTATGGATATAAGCCAAATTTACAAGTCTCTGAAATAAGTTTTTTGACGGTCGAGCACCGGTGGAATCTTAAACAGTACAAAAACATTAACTGTGCCCTCACTTTATATAGGCTCCTATATTGGTAGCGGTTGAAAAGTAAAAAAGTATCCAGTATAATCTTCACAGTTTACATGTTGCCTCTACAGGCGTTGCCAAGACAAATAGCTAATATCCCACCCAGTTGGCTTGTTTTGCCATCTTGGTGAAAACAGCAGGATAATAGGAGAACATAGCTGCTTTGACATTAAGTATGCACTCTAAATAGCCCTAAAGTGGCAGTGTGTACTGAGTATTTTAAAACCTTACATTTTGGGCAGTGTATTACCATATGTAGGACTTAAATGTATAATATCTGAAAATTTGTGTTTTATAATAGTAATAGTAATAGCAATATAAAATCAATATGAAATTGAGAAAGACAACTGGACATAGAACACATGCATACACATGCACATATGCACCACACTGATGTGCAAGTGGCTTCGGGGACCCATTCGGGGACCGCTCGGCCCCTTCTGGGTAAAGAAATACACACACTACTAAGTTAAGTTGGACTTAAGCATGCAGTCAAATGCACTGTAGATCCGATGCTCAAATGTGGGCCACATTTAAAACAAAGGTCAGAGTTAAAAATGCTTTTCATTTTATAACATTAGCCTCAAATCACAGGAACAAAGGCTGTTTCAAGGCAGTGTTACATCATCGTGAAGGGCCTTCATCTTAACATAAACAGGAAAAGAACAGACTCTCCCTAATCTCCCTCTTTTCTTCTAATCTACTCCTACATTTAAAAGGCATATCCGTTATGTATAAAGACACATCCATCCCAGGCTAGGTTGGATTTTAATCAAATACTATGGTAAATCTCAAAAGTGTTATAGCAGAAGATTCTTGTTTAGCCACATCCTAAGGTGATAAGTCCCAATGTTGACTCTAAATATGATATATTATACAGTACCTGCAGAACAGGGAACATAGAAAACCAATTTGTGTTGTGAATTTCTTCACAAAATTCTTAAATTCACATTAATGAATAACTGATTATTATCAGTTATCTAATTATTTTACTAGTCAACATTAAACTGATACCTGGGAGAGGAACATTGAGATGTGTTGTTAGCTAACTTTTGCATCATTACTGTACATTTCAATAAGGTAGAAAAAATGCAAGTGTGCAGTGTTTAAACTCAACCTTTCTCATCATAAATCATATAATCGTTATATTAAAACTACAATATTCCATGTTCAGTGTATTGTTGTAGTTCATTCATCATCATTCATCCAGTAATCACATCAAAACCAAACAGTGTTCGGACATCAGGATACATACATGTAACATTTTTCAATCTACAATACCAGTTTCTGAACTGCAGCCAGGACCATTTTAAACTATCCAGATTGTTTGAGCAGTCCTAATAACCTTCTCTGGCTGAGAGTGAGGGCCACGTTCAGAGTTTTGCGGGTCTGTGCCTTTAGAGAAGCTTAACAGAGGTCTTACTAGTTTTTAGAGCAAATGTGGAGTGCCATTCTAGGAGACACGCATTTACTGTTAACCCCAACTAAAGTATGTGGCTTAATTCAGTATAATGGGACCCATCCATTTGATAACCCAACTGAACCGCAATTCAAGCATTTCCTTTTACTCTTACATCCAATCTAGGATTTCTATGTTGACACAAAGTACAGTTACATTAGCCAATTTGTTGGTAAATGTAAGCACCAAAGGACACATCCATCTGTTTCATTTTTAATTTGCGTTCTTGTTTTCGCCAACCTTGAAATACAAATGGAGAGCACGGGAACGTCTCGGAATTGGTATATTTGCTGTTCACTCTGTGACATGGACAGGTTTATACAGAAAACGTATAGGTCTCTCCTGCCTCACAAACCGTAGCAAGATTGGCAATCTTTGATCTGTCCAGATGGGGGAGATAGCCATGTCAAGGGGTTGTACTTGAAACCCAAGCCTCTTTTTGAACCACCAGGAGCATTGTATTTATACCTTTATGACCAGTAGGATATACAGGTCATAGCTAAGTTCATAGGAACACGGCAGGGGGCAACACAGGAAGTAAATCTTGCTGTCTGGCCATCTCCCTCGTTTCCCTTTGAGGTCACTTTTATGAGTAAAAGCTGGCGTCGTGACCCAGCTCAGCGTCCCTCCACGGCTGAAAATTACCTGGTAAGGGAAGTGACTCCCGGCCAAATCTCAGGTGATGGATTCTCCCATGAAAAGGGGGCCAGATTATGATAGATGGGCAGGTCCCAGAGCTATTTCTCAGCTGCCTCCACCAGCTGGCTACCTGTGGTAATGGCCTCCACAGGACACTGCAGCATGGCCGTGTGTTTTTAGAGAAGTTGACAGGTTTGTGCCAAAGACAACATTTAAGTCACCCCTCTATAGGAAAAAACAATTGGAGTAAAGTTTTTCAGTACAGCCTCAAACTTTTTCGTATAAATTTTAAAAAATCATGTTCGTTTTGTAGCTATTTATAGCTGTTTGCGGTTATGATAATGCAGTATAATCTACTGTCTAGGTGTGACATAGATGCCCCAATGGAGTACATACCTGTTACACGTACGTACTGTGGTGCAAAATTAACATGAGTAAAATGTAACATGAATGTGTGTTTAGTTTGGTTTGTGCCAGAGAGGACCATGAAGCACTTACTCTGCCCAAAGTGCTGATTGCCTAATTTGTCATGTTTGAAACCAAAGCTTTCTTTAAGCGGCATTGTAGACGTTTGAACGTAATGCAGGCTTTGCTAGTGGTCACTGTCTGGTGCTTGTGCCCTTGCAAGACTGATGAGTTCTATTCCTGCTTTGCCTGTGCGACTGGGTCAGTGCAGCCCAAAGACCACCACACAAAGAGGGTGTTATATTTTCTCCTCCTTTCTTTTCTTTTCATCGGTCGCATGCCTTGAGAGGTAGAAAAATTGGCTCGCTGTTTGAGCAGCTTATCTCCCGCAACATACGAGGAGAGGAGCTTGGTGACATTCCCGGCAAACGTCTTATTTTAATTGCTTCTTTAAAGTCTGAGTAGCTGGGGGAACATTTTACGTCTGTAAAATAGCATGAAACACTGAGGATTTCTCCTTAATGTGTGTTCATCATAAGTTGACACAGTGGCACTCCAGGAACTGTTACAGTATTTTAAAATTTCCAGAAGAAAAATCTAAAACAAATTATCACATAAAATAACTTCAAATGACAAGGTTTGGTTGTAAATTGTTGTTACTAGTGATGATGACAGCTACATACCTGATTGAGTGGACACTGTTGGTTGCCTGGAACTCTGCTTTTATGTAAATGTATGATTCAATCTATACACATTTAACAAAAGCTTTATATTTGTGTTTAATGTTTCCAGCAGCATTTTACTGCCATATTTAGAAAACAACCACAGAAAAGGTCAACAGAAACTTACAGAAACGTAGAGACTTCATCATCAGAAAATCCAAATGGAAAAAGAAGTACTTTTATGTCCAAAAGCAAGTGTGTGTTAAAATAACCATAATTAGGTGAGCACATGAGCAACTGGAACCCTTCGACAAATCCCTGACCAAAAAGTACACGCACACACATTGCTTGCTTTAAAAATTAATTTCCATTGAATTACTGCAATATGAAATGTGAAACGGCTACAGTGTATGAAATAATCAAACTCTGGCAAGACCTATGTGGACCTAACAGGTGTGAAAGCAATGTAATTCACGGATACATACGTAAAGAACATTCTAAGTAACATTCTAACAACAGAAGTAACATTCTATTACATAGCCTCAAAAAGGCTGGCTGCATAAGAATCCTTTTGAATAAAGCTAGTGTTAAAGTAAAGCTGTAAAAAGCCCTTGTAAGAATGTTCACTTAGATGTAATAGGACCAAATCAAAAAAGCTGATTATTGAAAAATGATGGGGCTAGCGAGAGATTGTGAACAGTAATTAAGGTGCTCCCAGATTACTGTTAGAACCTTTTTTTAAACAAGCACTGTTACTTATAATTAGTAATGTTACAGTAATAACTCTTCCTGAAAACCTAGTGTTACTTTGTGGATGGTGGATGGGAGACCCCCCTCAAGGGGGCTGGGTATTGAGCAGGATCTTACAATTTATTTTATAATCATAGGTCCATGATTCGATCCATATCAATACGGATTTGATCCAATATCGAATGCGCATGCACAAGATAGTAGGCTAATATGCGCTTACATAGGTGCACAACGCGCTTACACTCTTGTTACACACACACAGGGACACACAGCAGTGCAGCAACATGTAAAATATTACAAATAAAAAGTTTTTATTGTGTATATCAAGATATTTTTATCCTGCTGGAATCCTTCTATCGCCTCAGAAGGTCTGCCCGTGAGTGAAGTGAAAGCGCGCGAGCAGACCAATCAGTTTCAGTTTCCTGAAACTGATCTGTTTCCTCTTCAGCGGAACGTTCTTTCTTACTACTTGGCACAATGTCTCCAACCGATCCAGGTGTGAAAGCACCCAAAGAACCATGCGCCTTGGCTCTGCAACCCTTTTCTCAGCCGTTAAACTAGTAAAAGTGGATTTGGACATGCAATAAATGTGCTTGTGCACTGTGCTTTATGAACAGGCAGGAGGAAATATAAAATTTATATATAGAAATTGTAAATTGGTCCACTTAAGGGCTTGTTGTGAGTCGACCATCCTAACCACTAGACTCTGCTGTTATATTGTATGAGAGAAACCTATATATTATACCTTTGCAAAGTGACAAAAGTACTGTATAATATATAGATTGTGCTGACTTCAGCAGTGTCAAGTCAACTGAAGTTGATTCATAAAGCCCAAAGGGCTGCATAGGCCCACATTTCATATGGAAACATACATGGGCGTAGATTTAGTTTGAACACTGGGGGTGACACATTAATTGGGGGGTCCTCCCCTTATAATTTTGAGTGTCAAACACTTTCCTGCATTCAAATACAGAATTTGTGCCTTTTCTGCATCAATATATGGTGGAAATGTCTTTATTCATGGAAAGGAAAACACAAAATTCAGGCACCAGGTGACAATTCCAAATATACTGGAATATAATGTAGGCCTGTAGACCTACATCTCACCTATCTTGTAGAAGCTCACTTAAAACAAGAATACAAAACTTTTTGGCCATAACCAATGAAAACATTGATCAAATCTAATAAAGAATGAGACCTTGTTAAAGCCTCTAAATAATTCTGGAAACAAAACCCCTGGGCTCCCAAATTTTAAATCTACACACAAGAAATAACAGTCGAAATCACGAACTGGTCGGTTGGGTCTAGTGGCACCCGTCAACGTCCAGCACCCCCCCGGCCCCCTGCGTGCAGGTGGCAGAGCTTGAAGCAGGCGATGTTTGCAAAGTGGTATTTCTCACCAGAAGCGGTTGCAAGCTGTGCTGTGTGCAATGGGTGCCGGACAGGGTGGTGCGACTGCAACCCCCAAAGTGTCACGGGGCACGTCAAAATATCCAGAACAGTCCAAGACTGTAGTCCGGGGAGTACGGATCACACCGTTCGAGCGGTTCAACACACATGCACCCAAAATGTTCTTCCCATCAGGCAAGAAAAAAAATTCCCCCAAAAAACACTTGGGTGTGGGCAGCAACAACTAACAACAAACAATAATATATATAACAGTGTATTCAGGCAAACAGAATTTCGTACAATGTCCATTGTGCTAAGGATACATGCCACATAAGGATGTGTCCAATGCAGTTCGTTGGACAGTGTCTGGTTCTAAATCATACATGTACCTACAGGGTTACTTGACAGAGGAAGCAACAGAGAAAGATGTTCATCTGAGCATGGATATGTTTTTGTGTGTGTGTGTGTGTGTGTGTGTGTGTGTGTGTGTGTGTGTGTGTGTGTGTGTGTGTCAGTTGATTATCTCTTTGCGCTGCAATCAGCTGCTGTCTGACATGATGATAATTTGATGACAAGGTGTAATAAACATCAGGCTCTGAGGGTTCTTCCGCTTGAACTATTGGTTTGCTCTGTTCCACTTGAATCAAAGGCTCTAAAATTATTTTAATCATAGTAAAACCCTTGACTGTACAGCTTCCTCACATCAATATAAGTCTCCACGGTGACGGTAACCCAAATGTATTTATATATTTATTTTAACCATTTCCTTTAGTTCTCCTAATGCGTCTATGACGAAGTTTCCATGATAATATGTTTTTCAAAAGATTCATCCGTACAGTCTAGCTTTCGTCAGACTATATGGTGCCTCAACCAGCGTCCAAGACTTACCGAGATACCAATAGAAACCAATAGAGATTGAAAAGATGTGAAAGACCTAGTATAAAGCGACTAAGGTATCCAGGTAAGGAAGCTATACAAGCAAGATCTTAATAAAGTTCCATGTTACAATTTAGCAGACGTCATTTAGCAGACAAAGCGACATTGAGTACAATTACATGTATTAAGGAGCAAGTAGGCTGGGCATGTGGAGGAACCCAAGACCCTTCTTCAAATACTAGCCTATCCTGCCCCCATATCACATTAAGATCCAATCGTAAAGGAGGATAACAAATATGTAATATTTTTGCCTCTGTAAATGTAGGCAGATGTAGTAGGCTACTTGGGAGGAAAGATTGTTTCTAGATGTTCCCTTTGATATTCAATCATTATGATCAAAAATACTGAAACTACAAATATTGTAGTTTTAATTACAGTTTATTTTAATTTATTGTCCAAAAATTTTAATACATTTTTAACTCTGTCTTGTCTGTTATGTGCATCACATAAAATATGTAAAGAATGTAAGTTACAGCACCATTATAAAAAACACATTTTGTAATAATAAATTTGATTTCTAACGTTTAAAGAGAATATCTTGGAAAAATACTTATTAAAAAGGCTTTATTGAATTTGTTATTCAATCTTAATCCACTCAGAGTAATTTAAGCATTCCACATGGATGATTCAGGAATAATCAAATTTATCTCCAAGCTACACCTGATTTCTCAACACCGCAACAAAGCCATTAATTCCCTTGACATTCATAAGGGCCTTCTCATTTTACTTTTATTTTACCTCCACATTAGACTCCTCTCTTTACTTTCAACATAATGTCTGGACCAAGATTGTGGAAGAAATATTACCAGGCGCAAGCCCCATCCATCATCAGGGCTGTCCGGGCTATGAAATACAGGCCAGGCCCTAGCAACAATGAGTCCTATCTTGTATGTTAGACCTCATGCTTGTGTATTTATCACCACGTGTGATTCATTGAACGTTGTGCTGATACAACGCGCTGACTACATTTCCAGCTGGTTCATCTGCTTCTCTATCTATGATAAGGCTCCGACCCATTTCCTCCTTTTCCTCAACAAAGCTCTATTTATTGTTGCACTCTACAATTGTTCTTTCGCTTACTCCATTTATATCTTTAGCGGGTAGTTACTCTCAAACTGGGTGTAAAAACATTAGAGCTGCCATTTTGTCCGGAGCCAAACTGCCAAAGTAGTGAGCTACTTCATGTATTTACACTTAAACTCTCTAGCTGCAACCAGGGCCAGGGCAACCAGGGTTTGTATGAATGGTTGGATATAAGAAATGGGAAATTATGTACATGTATTCACCTTATTTTTTAATGCACAAGTAAAGCCTCCCATTTGTGTACAGCCCTCCGACCTTTATAAGAATGTGGTTGGATTGTGTGTAGGTCAGGGAGCCGGATAGTCTAGTGGTCTAGGCGTTGGACTCCCAGCCGCAAGGTCGTGGATTCGATTCCCTGAGGTGGCGTACCTGTAAGCATCCTTGAGCAAGATGCCTAACCCCTACCTGCTCCATGTAATAGCACCATGGAATTGTAAGTCGCTTTGGATAAAAACAGCTGCTAAATGATCAAATTGTGTAGGTGCGAGCGAAATGAGCCACAGGGACATAGACGTGTCTGGGGAAGCTCAAGGCAAGGCGAAGCGTGAGGTGAAGCTCTGCGTTTAATACGAGGATAAACAATTCAATAGGCTATTTGCCTTTTTATACATACATGCGGTCCTTAAGACTAACACAACAATGTCCTCAACTCGGACGTCCACAAACCCCTGCACATATAAGATGCACACCAACTGGAGGGGCAAGGCACCGTCCTCAGTGGCAACCCAGGGCGTTACACCTTTTCAGGGAAATTGCAATGAAAGCCATGGTATCAAGCCGAGAGGTCTGACAGACCCAACGCCACAACAGCTTCAAGCACAGGTTACCACTGGTCGAAGTAAGCAAGTCTCAGTTTCATCTGTGAAGAGAAGACTTCGAGCTGCAGGCTGCAGGTTTGACAGGTCGAGTGGCAGAAAGAAAGAAAAAGAAAAAGAGGCTTGCCTGGATAATGAAGCACTGCAAGTGGACTACCGAGGGCTGGGAGAAGGTCCTATGGACCAGTGAATCAGAATGTGAAATCTTCGGTTCTTCACGCAGGGTTTTGTACGCCGTAAGTAGGGGAAAGGATGACTCCTCTGGGTTTAACACCAACTGTCATATATGGAGGAGGAAGCTTGATGGTCCAGAGTACTTTGTCTGCTGAGCCACAGAGCCTCAACTTTCAGCTTGTTATCCACGGTAATGCACATGCCAGTCTGAGCTCATTATAATATTTGCGTCCCACCCACTTGAAATTCAAGCATTTACAGTCACAGATGAAAGATGGGGTTCATTTTCTCCAGTTTTACATAACTGAAAATACTATGATGCTCAAGACTACTTTTACACTATCTTATGAATAATACCATGTTTGTTGCCTAGAAAAAGATCTCTGATGTTATTACTGTAACCACATGCTTTTCTGGACTTTGCTTGGCTACTTTACTCCCAAGTTCATTATGCGCACAGTTTCTGACAGACTACATTAGTTGTACGTACTGTACAGCTGCCAGCCTCAGTAATCTAATAGTAATGTATAAATTCCTTCTGGCAGGCCAATAAAACTCAGATTAGTTTCTCGGCATAGGTACACCGGTGCTGCGGTTGACAGACATGTGAAGACAGCATTAGCATATGATTAGTATGGGTTCTGGGGACTGACACACAGTACTTATCTATCACCCCGCTGTCTCCACTACTAGAAGTATATGGAAAAAGACTGACTTGGTTAACAAGTACTTGATTTAATACACACACACACACACTCGCTAACAAAGGGATGTCTTATGGGTTCATCAGCATTTCAGGTGTTGGAGAAAAAATGAAAACTCTTTGCTGGACCGATTATGCAAATTGGAGTGGGAAATCAGTTTTATTCTGCCGTTTTTTGTCTTTTACCCAGGAAATGGTAAACTTTATTATTGCTGTTAGAGACAGTGATGAAGACAAACAATACAAAGTTAGCTCTGCAAACTTGCATTGAATTAAGCAAAAATAGGACAGAAGTGTATTTTGCTGTTTTCCATTATTCATGAGGAAATGTTACATTTATTACTTTTTGGGGGGGGGGGGGGGCAATACACGTGTTTTTCATGTGCTCAGCGGCTGGTTGCTTACTGTGTTATGTAACCAAAGGATATTAGCTCAGTCAGTCAATCATTTCTGCACAGTAATGGTTTCATTTATTTTTCTTTGTCACAGACATGTGTCTGTACAACAGAATGGTCTCTGCATCTTCAAAATGTAATTCCCACCCAAGTTGGTGTTAGTCACAGCCCATGTATAAGTTGTTCTCCAAATCACAATTTTAGACGAAATCATATAAAGATGATAATCTGCATTGCATAATGTCCTTGCTGGATTAGTGTTTATGCGAGGGTCACCTTCACGGAAGAGGTGAAATGAGGCTTTCTGGGCTAGCTACCAGTAAACTGCCTTTTCAAGGTCCCTCGTACCTACTTTCCCCCCATTATTAAACACCAAGCCTCAAGGCCTGCTCTATATTCATGACATAAACGCTGCTCATACCTAATATTTGTGAATAGTTCCCATCGTGTCCTAGTAAACAGTGGCTGCCCTCGCACCAGTGGAGCCGCAGTGGCACCTTTATTGATCTTTGTGCAATAAAGAAGCACAAAACTAGCTCCTGAAATTAGATTTTTATACTACAGAAATATGCCGAGTGAAATTGCATTACCTTACCACATTCATAACATTTTTTTTTCTTAAACAAAGTTAGAAATTAAATCTCACTCCCTGGGGGAAGTGGGGTAGGAGGTGGAATGTTTTTCAAGTTTACTATCAACTAAAAGATCTTTAGTAACCTAAGAGGGATTTTGGTCCTGAGGGAAAGGGCAATTTCAGTTTACTTCATTATGTGCACGATCCATGAATTCTTTTGGCTAGTTTGCCAAGCGAATCCCTTGATAGTGCAAAAGGTTCATACTTCACCTGTTATGTTGCTTTGTGACTATGGAGATAATTCCATAGGAAGAAGGAAGTAGGAAGAAGTGATCTTACTTAAGAAGCTGTTTCTCTTGCTTAAGGAGGTTCTTCACACCCACGTAAGTGGACGAGAGTCCAGTTTGACACAATTCAAAAGCTAAAACACAACAGCGAATATATTAAAAAAAAAAAACATATTCAAGTACGTTTTTGGCTGACCTCAAAATAAAAAGTAGGGCTGAAAAGTCATTTTCAAACTAATGAAATCTGTAAATATATTCAATACAATTTCCTCAAAATGAAGACAACTTAATAGGGCTGCAACTAATAATTATTTTCATAATCAATCTATAGATTATTTCTTTGATTAATCTACAGTATGTGATTATTCTAGACTATAAAATGGCAGTAAAACAAGGTAATGAGGCATACAATATTAAATGAATGTCTGTAAACAACTGTAGGCAACGGTACAAGATTTTGGAATCGGAAGCGTTCCGGTTTCCGTTTGTAGTCTGTTTATATTCCGAGTAGTATTGACCAATCAGGTTTGAGCGGGCTTTGGTTACATGCATGTAAACAGTCGTGTGAGAGGAAAAAGAGGTGGAATACATGGGCAAAAATGAATTCTTGTAAAAAACGGCTTTGCTTTTTACTAAGATGTATCTTTATAAACAGATCTGCAAATAAATGCGAAACAATCCGGTCCGGTAGACATCGTCTCTCAACTCCATTCTTGCGTCTAAAGTTACTAATTGGACTGTAAACAATGACCGGCGCACGGAAGATGAAGTCTTGGCCCAGATATCTGTTCTATCCGCTGGATACACTGGAGCCACGAAATATTGGCCCTTGCCCCTAGAGGTAAATCGTCGCCAGACCGATAGCCAATGGGTTCCGAGATTGACATAAAATTGTCTTGACTTGTGTTAAGACATCAAGTGAGTAAAGATTTTGTGTTCGATTCTGATGAATTATGAAACCAATAGAGTGAAAACAAACTGGTTAGGGTGGTCTACTCCCAGCCAAAAGGTCCTAGGTTTGGTCCCTGACAAGCCCAGACTACCAGTAGTTGTCCTTGAGCAAGATGTCAACCCCTACCTGCTGTTTGTAATTGTACTCACTGTAAGTGATTTGGATAAAAGCGTCTGCTAATTGCAAAAATATTTTCCAGGCATAAATATAGACTTGCTCAGAAATGGTGATAGATAGAAATTATATAAATCTGTCGTGTATCAAACAATAATAATGAAACAATAATGTGACCACAGTTATACCCCATTACAGCCTTTTAGGCTGTTGACCTGGGGACAGGTATTGCCTTTCCACAGAGAAAACATTACAAATCTTATATAAAGTCTCTGTCATCCTCGGATTTTCGCTATACAGCCATGGAAAAGACAAAATAAACACTGCACAATATAATATGATACTATATAATTATATATATATCATTTGATTTATATTTAATATATATATATATTTTTTTTAAAATTATATTTAACATATATTTTTAAATATTTATATTATTATATTAAAAAAAAAAGCAATAGTCTCTTCATTTTTTACATGGCTGTATATTATAAAATTAGCAGCCAGTCCGATCATGAGACTTTCCGCAGACTATTTATTCACTGTAGTTGCAGAAATCACTTTAGGTGTAGCTTTGTCCATGTCGGTGAGCAGTGTCTGTAACCACACCCTTTATATTTCCTTCCCCTGTACTATCCAATATAGCAATACTTGTATCGGCAAATTCAAGGGTTCTCATATACCAATATACTGTATAGTGATTTTGGTGATTAAATATTAATAATAATATACCATCAACCATATTTTACCATCAACTGCAGGGCGATGTTGCCAAGACCTTGTTTCTGAAAGAAAAATTACAGATATTTTAAATGGTAAAAAACTTTTGCTTTCTTTCTATCTTTTTACTTCAAATTAAAGTTTATATCTCAAATGCACAACTCAATATAAGTGTCATCCAATGTAATAGAAATAGAGATCCACTGTTCTCATTTTCTTTTTGTGTAAACGCTAAAACATATGTACTTGCAACCAACAGGGGAAAACATGACTTTTAAAACAGTGTAAAACAATAAAATCTGTGATCCCAAATGTACACTCATTCACTATTCATTATTCTAGTTATTACAAGATGCCCTGAGCTACCCTAAGTCATCTCTGTTAATTTAGCATAAATAGAAAATAATAATCATTAGCAGTAAATACAGTCTGCTATTTATATACAGTATTTACTAGTTTATATTTGTTTTTTATAAAAACCTCACATGGGAGTTTGGCCTCCACTCCCCCATGATGATTTTTATCATTTCTTCCGCTCTTGGTAAAAACACTTCACATCACAACTCAACTGTGGCTGCAGTCATTTTCTGCCCATCATTCACGGTGTCATATTTCTGGTGATGTAGATCCTGCCTTCAATCACATGTCTTTTGTACTTGCTCACCCACGCTGAGAGTTTACATTTATATTCATACATATTCACTGGCGAAGAGAGCTGCCTGTATTGTGTCGTTGCCGTGTAATGCATTTTTGGGCTATCTAACAATCTGGGGAAGACACGAAAAGAGCCACGTGATTACTTTGGGCCCTTTCATGACATGATTTTGGAATGGCTACCAACAATTGCATGGCATGAGGTTGAGGTTGTATGATTAGCCGAGCTGTTTTCAGATGTATGCTGTTATCGAGTGATTGTTTTTAGAACCACAATTAACACATTACTCATTCGGGAATGAATTGAATCAAATTTTGAAAGCATGTCTTTCTAAAGACATGCTTACTAAACTGGCTACAATTCGGGGTTGAACCTGTCACATTCAAGCAATGCGACAAAGGCAATGTCCTCTAACCGGGAGGCGACCCTAATGTGAACCTTCCTTGTGAGCAATGCATCTTTATACTGAATATTTATCTGTCTTCTAAGATAGCGTAGCTTCAGCCGTGGCGCAGGGGGAATGAACTCTCTTCTGCGGGGACATTACTATTGATAACCGAGTTCCGAATCATTTAATACCATTAGACCCCTCTCCCTCTGCCTCACACAAAAATATCTTTCCTATCCCAGCATCCTTGCTGTGAGAGATAATCAAGGGCGATGATGCAGACTGGTGGTAGATTTATCAAGTTAATAAAAATAATCTCTATTTCAAGGGATTGTTAAAGTATGTTTAAAGTATGTTTAAAGAAAACCACAATCTAAGGTGGTCACAGTAATGCAAAAGCAGTTTCAAAGAGGTCATGCTAAAGACATAGACAGAAGTATCCATACTACATTCTAATAGTATACTATACAATTTGAGTATGCAGTATGCAGTATATTATAATGAATTTGAGCAAATTTAGTTTGTGAAGTATGGATCACTGTCGCGCTAAGGAGTGGAAGGAGGAAATAGTACTGTACCACTGCAGAGTCGGTACCAATCGAACTCAGGAATGATTGGTACAAAATAATTTGTTTGTTCTTTTTTGCCCGGCACTAACTAGGATTGCATCAGTTTGCTAACAATGCTGTTTGTAGCATGCAAGTTTCTGCATTCTACAGAGTTTTAGTGCATACTTGTAACAACGGGAGTGCCCCGCCCCTCCCGCTCTAGCTCGCCGGCGTATTAACCACCGGCCTGCGGCCGTCCACTCACCAAGCGCACCTGGAGTTTCACGCACCTGTTCCGCATCTCCTCATCTCCTCACTCCCCTGCTATATAACCGGGGAGTAGGAGATGAGGAGTTGTTGGTTATCGTTTGGCTTCACCACGTTGTTGCCTATTGTCTACGCGTTTACGTATTAAACGCTCATCGCTGTTTGGAAACGTATCACAGTTTGGATTCACGTTCTTTTGCACTTGCACTCGCGCACCTCAACCGTGACAATACTAAGGAATTTAGACATAATCAACATGGCATACAGTGGACATTTAAGCAAAAGCAAATGGTTTCCATTACAACTTGGAAACAATGAAAACAGAATTAACCTGACAAAGGTTTGTCATTGGGGATATAATATACATATACAAGATATACTGTAGATATACTAAATGTAAGATAAATATACTAGTGCAATGCCACCTGACAAGCAGAGGTGGAAGTAACAAATTACAAATACTCTCATTACTGTAATTGAGGAGATTTTTTGTGTACTTGTACTTTGTTGTGTAAAATAAGTAATGAAACAAGTAGTAAAATAAGTAATAAGTAGCCTTATTACTAAATAATAAGTAGCCTATATTTTCAAATAAATATATTAAAAAAAAAAAACCTCTGAATTGATTTCCTCCATGATGGCAGTGTGTACTGTTTACGTCAAGATGGTAAAATGTTCATCATTGTTGTTTGACAGTGGCTGATGGTGTTAACCAGTGCAGTCGGCATGGAGAAAAAGATGTAGATACGGCCTTTGAGATTTGACCAGGATGTATAATAAGAACTGGATACGGGATGTTAAAATGGCGCACATTCATATAAACGAAAAGTGCTCTAAAGCGCATTCGGCAGTAGGGGCGGAGCTTTCTGGGGTCAGACGTCATAGAAATCTTTTTTATTTTCATAATGTACTCTGCTCATCCTCCGGCTCCGTTTGTCAACAACACGCTAACTTCCGTTGTCGCTTATGTATTTGTGTTGTGGCTTGTGCGTTTGTGTTGTAGCTTTTGTGTTTGTGTTGTGGCTTTTTTATTTGTGTTTTAGCTTTCGTGTTTGTGTTGTAGCTTTTGTATTTGTGTTGTAACTTTTGCCTTCAAAACAGCATAAATTCTTCTTGTTACACATGGACACAGTGTTATAGGGAACCCACGGCAGGGCTTTTTAGTATCGATATACTGTGCAACACTAGTTGAGACACTGACAGAGGAGACTAACCAACTGAAGCAACATTCATCTGATAAAGAGGATGTCTTCTCATCACTGACATCCAAAAGGTCACAAGATACAAGGAAGCTGGAGGCGTAGCTTGCCTCTGTGTTGGACAAGATGGACTTGCTTAATTCTTTTCCGTGCATAAAGAAACACCAGCTTGTGAGATAGCTAAAATGGGTTTTCTGCATGTTAGCATCTGTACCTTTTATGCCCTTTATATTTAGCTAATATATGGAATAGTAGTTTAAAATAAAGAGTGCTGGTTCTAATCTATTTGTTTTATTGTGAAGAGCTACTTGTTGCACATTCCAGGCAATTAGTCATTTCTTTTACCTTTTGAAATTGGCAAAAAAACAACATTGAGAACATGAGGTCTTTGACTTACCAATAATACATAGTTTTGTAATATATGGCGATGTTTTTTGGATTATTCATTTGAAAACAGCAATTTAATACTGTAAAATAATACAGAATTGAATTGCATTATACTATACATTGATAGTATACGGATAAGACAAGAGCCAGTCTTGACTTATGTGCAAAGTTGATGAAAAATGCTTTACCTACTCCAATGTAATGTTCTTTGTTTTAGACACTGTTCCATTTCATCACTGTTCCATCAGCCAATGTTAGCACAATTTGAACCACCATCTATGTTCCGATCATAGCATTAAATCCTACATATAATAAGATAAAAGGACACGGAAGTAAACAGAGACAGAGATGATATAATAAACCTACCAGAATCTCACTTTAATGTCTGCACCCTTTCAACTTCACAAGTGATATTTGTGCTGTGCATTCCTGTAAATGGCTTTTGCTGTGTAATCTTGGCAATTACACCAACGTGTGATTGTGTTGTGTCTGTTTATTGGATTGTTAAAATGGTTTATCGAGGCAATTAGTAGTTAGCTTTGTACTAATACAGCCTCTCAGACCTAAAGTATAAAACATGTCATAATGGCACCCCCGCCCCCCCCCCCATAGCTGAGTACCTTGCAATATGTGGTTTCCCATCACCTAGAGTAAATCAAATCCTCTCTCCTATCCTCTCCTCTCACACCACACCAATGTTGTACATCCAATCTAGTTCCTTATTCCGAGCATGCTACAAAAGAATTAAAGATGCATGAGATTATACCCATGTTCAGTGTATTACCCTTATTCCCAGAACCCCACCATTGTGTTTTAATGCAAACAGTAAGCTCAATGTTTAACATAATGTAGGAGTACTTAATTAGCTTGCAGGGCCTGGTGCCAAGATACTGCCTCTCTACAGTACCACTGACAGGACAAGCTATAAAGCTATTCATGAAGCGTTTGAGTTTCCTTTACACTGTTGACCCTGTTTCAGGTTCCAAAATAAATGTATGTATTATAATCTCTATGAAAGCAATATCATTTTCCAAACACAGTACTAAATAAAGTTTACAGAAATGAAGAATGAATGTGATCATTAGTTTAGCAGCAAACGACAATATGCCTTTAAGGATATTTTTCTGTACTTTTTCCTTTTCTATTTTGCTGTCAGAAATGGCATGGGGGTGTCGGCAATGCTTCCTGCCAGATGAAAACAGAAATCATATGACAACAGCAGCTTTCTGTGGCGGTGAATCTCTCTGCACAACTCATCCATCATTTATGCACACGTCTCCATTACAGACTCATTTGAATGAGGGGATTATTATTTGAGCTCTAAAGGTCAGTGATTGAATTTTATCCTCATGCAGAAAGTAACTTGATTTCCCTCCAATTCAGTTGTGAGGCACTTCCAGGGTCCTCGCGGCTGAGTCAGTAACATCCAGGCCTTAGTAGCTGCACCGTGGTATTGTTACATTAATCTTTTTCCCGGAAATTGGTGGGATTACTTGTCAATTTATGCTTGAGAATTGGGTCTACAGTTTGGAGTGTAGCAACAATCTCATCTGACCGAGATCCAAGTCGATGTTGGTGGTTATTTGAGTCGGCCCAGCGTGCACTGAACCACCCCTCGTGTCTGGGTGGTTACAGTATCCGTTGACCAGCTGTTGAGAAGAGGAAATTAGCTTCCACATAATGATCATCCTGTGGTTTTATGCACCTGGCTATTGGTTTGTACGGAATCTAGCAAATTAGCTTTGGACTAATAACTCCGGGACACCCTGCTGTGTAGGCGTCGAAGGGATACTGCATTTCACTCTACTCTAACCGCACTCCAGATGGAGCAAAATGTACTGGTGTTTCAAACTAATGCCAGGCTCAGTTAACAGTGGGAAGGTGTTCGTGCCTCACCTGCGGAAGACGCTGGCTCCAAGAGGATAGAAAGTCTTTCAGGCTTTTCTCCGGGGTTTCTTCTTTTAACGCACCTCGTTTGATAATGTGTTTGAAGTGATTAAGGTTCTTGCTTTCACAGATCACTGGGCTGCGGTAGCAGAGCCATCAGCTTTATGTCAGAGGTTCCCGGTGATCTGAACAACAACACAGGAAGCAGTTCGACCCCTGCGCACCACCGTGATGTCAAGCTGACAGCTACAGTACACCTGTGCTGAGACTTGAGTCCTGTTCACTACATCTATGTATCCTTAGGCCTTCTAGCTTTTATAGACTTATAAAAAAAGCACATTTAAGAGCAGTATTAAACACCTTTTCGAACATTTTCAAGTTGAAATTAGGAAAAAGAGAAAGATATACAGTATATAGGTACGGTATACCAGATGGGCAGAAGAATTTCTTTCTTCTTTCAGGACATTCAGTGCATGATTTCAGGTCATTTAAGAAGCTCTTAAAAGCATGTCACATTGGCTGGATAAACAGAAAATAATTAGCATGCGGCACGCTCTTCGAATTTGAATCCCTTCATTTGAAGGGACGTATTCAAAAAAGGACATTTATCCAGTCATGACTGCACGAGACATTCACACTGCTTTGATAACAGCAGCCTGGTGCTCCCCCAAAGCTGGGTGGGGGGGAGTAGGGGTTTAGATCAACTGCGTGAGACAGCTGGGGGCCCAATAGCATGTTCTCAGCTCAGTGTGAGCTGCATATCATCAGCGCCTGTCTGTCTCCACACCAGCCCTTTGTTTTGGGGGCTCTAAGAAAAGCTAACTGATGTGTGTCCAAATGGGTTTGCATTAGAGAAAACTACACTTAACTTGCCAAAGCTGACAGGATTTGGCATTTAGGTGTGTAATTATCTGTTTAGCTCTTTTTTTCCTTCTCCCATGAAAACAACTTTGTTCGTGCTCTGATACCTGATTTGGGTTAATAGAATTTAAATACATTCTGACTACAATCCCCGCTAGAGCTTTTAAGCTAACAGAAACGGGAGGCAGTCTGACAGAATGTGATGGAAGGGCTGTAATTACTTGCCAAATATGTGGTTTTTATATCAACAAATTACCAGGTGTACAAAGTGAGCACTGTGGTCTCAGAGAAACTGAAAGATAAAGCCACTTTGGTTTTTCTTTCTGGGTGTTTGTCTTATGACTCTAATCCCATCAAAGGCTCTCCTGCTTTTTGTTTTTCCTTTTTTGAATAGCGAGATCCACCCCCGTTGTGGACTCTCCTCCTCCAGGACTGGCATCGTAGAGTACTCTCATTGGTGATTATTCTCTTCCAGACAAACATCTGGGAGCATAAACACTGCTAATCCCCTTCATCGTGGCAGTCTTTTCACTAAGGTTAGCTCAAAGTAAATAGCAAAACAAAAACTAAGACTAAGAACATGATAAAGTTAGCTAACAAAAGCCAATATTACACCCAGAGCATTTGAACGGAATACATGGCACATTGCCATATTCCTCACCTTTATTGACTTTTTTCTGTGCAACTGAACCTAGTCCTAGTCCTATTAGTAATAGTGTATTCAGTACAGTTTTACCTTACTAGATGAGGTTATAGCTCACTCTAATCTCATTATGGCAAAGTATAGATCGTGTTTCCTTACTGTATATTTATTATGGGTAAAAGTGACTCAACTTCAGCATCCAGCATCACCAAACCGAAGCTCTGACCTCATTCAATACATAGTTCACGGCCTATTCTGGCAAATTTGAGACATTATTTCATTATGCTTAAAGTCTATCATTATTTACTGTTTACTGGGCATGCATTTTCTCTGCAACAAAGTATGTATAGATAGTCCAAGCGAGGCTAACTTTCCATATTTGTACTGCATTTTCTGTAATGTATTTTACCACAGTTCAATCGTAAATGGTATTTGTTTGTTTATTTATTTATTTAAAGGGACAGTCCTCAATTTCTGTCTGAGATTTCTGTCTGAGTTTTCCTTGTGGTCGAAACCATTAGAAAAACATTGTTGTTTTGTTTTAAAATTCCCACACTGCCTTTCCCTTCTGAAACTGGGTGCTAAGCAATGCATACTCTACTCCTCCCCAGCTGCCTGCGATTTAATGGACAGATGTGTTTCTGAATAGAAACACTTGAAATGTGGGTTCTGGGGATTGCTATAAAGTAATCGAGGATTGTACCTTTACTATACAATTCATTAAATATTCTAAAACCTCTTAAAATTCTTGTTCAGGTGAAAATGCCACACTCTAGCCCAGTGGTTCTTAACCTGGGTTCGATCGAACCCCTGGGGTTCGGTGAGTCAGTCTTAGGGGGTCTGGCGGAGGATAAGACACACCCGACTCATACGATTTGTGATGACACGCCCCCCTTTGGTGGGTTCGGTGAATGCGCATGTGAAACTGGTGGGGTTCAGTACATCCAACAAGGTTAAGAACCACTGCTCTAGCCCTATTTTACACCCAAGCAAAAGTGTCTTTGCTAGTTTCAGACCGACACAGTTGTCATTTACCCGTCCATTGCCCACGTTGTTTAAATAGCAAATGCACTTGAGCACATCTAAGTGCCCATGGGCGTGTTGGTCTTAAAATGAGTTGTGGTCAGGTGCATAGTTGGCATATTGCTATGTTGAGGCAGAGGAAATCAATTGCGGGATTAACCAATGTCAATGGCCAAGAATTTCATTGTTATTTTATGTGCACATTATAAAGATAGTAATATGCGCCTACATAGGCAGGTGCACAACGTGCTTGCACTCTGCTTGTTACACACACAGGGACATGCAGCAGCGCACAAAGATTTATTTTTTAAATACAATTTGAAAGCTTATTATTTTGTACATCAAGACATTTTGATGCAGAGTTTAGCTGATTAACTTCATCATCATAGCAGCACACAGTCAGCAGTCTGACATCTGAACATGTCTTGCATGGTCTTGGCTTGATATGTCAAGAGTATTTTGTATTGGTTGTTTTTGATCATGGATACTTCAAAGGCAGGTTCACAACTAAACCCGACACATGTTTCTTCTCACACTGAGCACGGCAAATTTCAAGATGAATGTGAAATGCAACGTGAATCCATTATGCGCCATGATTTGAATGCAGAGAAAATCACCGGAATATAAAATTGCTGCATACTTACCGAGGGCTTTTCATCAAGCCTTTTCACACCTGACACCTTTTCAATAAAAAAAACACTATCTAAACTGCGTAGTCTCAACAAAAGGCTTTTTTTAAAGAAGCTTGTGATTAATTTAAAGCGTTCTGCTGCAGATGGTTAGCCAAAATAAGTTTGGCAGGTACAGTATGTAAAAAAACATTTATTTCCAATTCATAGTTTTAAATACTAATTCCACTACCTAATGCAGATATGTGGAAATTAATGAACCAATATTTTACACTGAAGGAATTTGGTTTGTGCAGCTGATCTCATATTGCAGCAATAATGTTTTCATAGGGTTTTCTGAGCAGATGTGCTTTTTTTAGGCTATCAGTCGAGGGTCATGTATTTTTCTCATGGGCATTGGTTGCTAGCGCAGGGGGAAATTATACCTATTTAATTTCTCCGTTTTTTGAACTGTGACTTATATTGTAAGACTGATTTTCAAACATCTGGACTACAAACACAATAAGATTAATGCACACAATAGAAAAGGCAATAACATATTTCTGAATAGTTATTTTGACTTGTGGATGAAGACCTGAAGTGGCTGCTGTCAGTGTTAATGCAGTGAAAGCTTGTCTAGTCTCTCCATTTTGGCTTCCAACTACAGACACACAAAGTGGTTGTGTCAATCCTGTGTCAAACAGTTGTATCTATTACTGAAATGCATTTTCCACTTGTTCTTCATCTTTGGTATCAAGTGTCAAGGAAGGTTAAGTTCATGTAGCATTGCAGCAATGCTCCACGTGCAGGATGCTTATTTCAGGGATTTTGTAGCTGTGCAACATGTCACATTAGCTTAATTCTGCTAAGCATTATCTGGTGTTCAATTATCAGCCTTATGTTCATCCACAAAAGTGTCAGTATACTGATAATGATTCAACAGAGCAGAAATCCTCAACCACACTGCTGATATTTATAAAAATGACGGTCCTCATTGGAGAGACAGACATTGAACATTGAACAGATGGACAGCACAGACACAGGCGTTGTGTGGTAGTTCACGGGCTTTAGGCAAAAGTGCGTCTTAAGCGTATGTTATGTTGGCCCATTTCATTAATGCTTTTAATCACAAAACAAAATATATTCACGTGTATCTTTGTCTTCTAACAAAGATACACTTGCGTCATTACGCATGGAAAGCAACATGGTGATGGGGATTTCCATATTTCAGTTAACCTCATTAAACCTGAAAGGAAAACTGATTGCCTAGGCTAATTGATCCATGATCACAACGATTTAAGGTCTCCTGCTGTGTTCATAAAAAGCGCAGCAAAGACTTTTGCTATCCATTACGAAAGTGGTCATTTGCCATTACAATGCTGTGGCACTTAACATCATTTTGTTCTACCACTTTCAATATTTATCTCTTCTGATGTTGGTTCATATGGCTTGCAATTTCATTTACTACCTAATAATAATGTGTTTTAGGAACTCAGAATGCCGTGGGGCAGGGACTTCTCTATCTCAGTGCCTCTCCAGGTCCATATGTCACTGGTTTGAGGCCATGCCTGTTGTCCTAGGAGTCTGGCCCTACATGGTGCCTCCCAGGAGAATCACCAGCTGCATGGTCTCTGTAGCTGCTGTGGTCTCTCCTGTCGGTGATTTACCATGGCCTCCAGCTATAGTGCCACCTTCTGTCCTGCCAGCTCCTCTAGCAGCCAAGAGGTGAAAGGCTGACTCTGCGGTGCTGCAGTTTCTGAGGGAGCAAGCTGCACTAGAGGAGGCCAGGGCAGAGAGGGAGGAGCAGCAATATGACTGTAGTTTATTACATTAACTTGTGGACATGTAGTTTTCTTTTGGTAGCATTACAAAGTCACGCTTGCCTCTGTACGTTCTTTTGACACTGTGCTTAAAGATTTAAAATAATTACAAAAGTGAGAAGTGCAAACTTTATCACTGCTGATCCAGAAAGAAAGGATAACATGATGAACTATTTATAGCTTGCAGTGGCCTGTAGATGAACACATTCACTGGTGTTACCTGCGGCTGTAATAGAGTTGAGCGATATGGCAAATACATCGGGAATCGACGGTGGGCTGAATCCATCACCGGTGTATTTTTTCTTTGAATAATAATCCTTTGACAATGTCAGGGATCATGCAGTTTAGGACCCAAGCGCAGACACAGGCAGGAGTGGTGCTCAAAGGGTTTTAATAATGAAACTTAACCGAAACAATACATAGGGGGTAAATACAAAACAAGGATATAAAGGATAACTAAGAGAACCAGGCAAGGGCAAGAAAACCAGACAGCAGTATCAAAACTACAAAGCAAAGAAGCTAGGCCTGGCACAAAGGCTAGGTTTAACTTGTTGAAACACGGGACTAGGAAGGAGACAAGAGCTTACAAGGCTAGAAGACAAAGACAAAGAGATTCAACGACAATGACAATGACAATGACCTAGTCATAGGCAACAACTCAGAGACTTAGACACAGACAACAAACTAGCAACGAGACAGGGGAGAACACAGACTAAATATACTGGGGATGATTGGGGAATGGGAAACAAGTATGGGCGGTGATTGGGAAACAGGGGAAGGACCATACAAGGGAAAGAAGGGGGCAAGGATAGGACCGGAAGAACAGAGGGGAACACGAAAAAGACAAGTACAAGAGACAAAATAAAACATAGACAGGCGGGGTCATGACAGACATGGTGAAATGTCGAATGTTTTAGCTAGGTAAAGTAATTTAGCATATTGTGTCGCCGATTGTGTTCCTCTCCAGCCGGCATATGTTTTCAGAGTAATACGATACGTCTCTGTTGTCTATATACACTTTTGTCTCCTTAAAGACTATTTTTTTAGTTCTGGGTTATTTACCTTGTTGGTGGTGCATCCCGTCACACAGCAGCTTTTAGACACGTTTCAGTTTTTTGTTAGCAGACGAAAGTGACAAGGAGGCACCTTCAGGCAACACAAATTGTATTACTTCCTGTAATTTGTCCGAAAGTCCGAACCATGCAAAAACAAAATTTCACACTGCAAGAGAACCGAGACCACCTCTTTGGGTCCTGTGGTCCGAGGCACCTTTCATTCAGCTATTTTGGTTGGACTTCCCACCCCTGCGAATACATACAATCGCGGATTGAAGCAGTGACGGTTGTTGATAAGAACATTTGGACCTATCGCCAAACTCTAGGCTGTAATCATCATATGTGTAATTCACATTCACATCATGTAGCTTATTAATTGAGATTCTACATAATTTTTTTGTAAGTGGCCCTAGATAGGCTATAAGTAAGTAAATAGGCTGACAGTGTAACAATTATTTTAAAGCAAGTTGAATTTCAACATCACACTTGTATCCCGCTGATTGTAATAAAACATAAATTGCGAGATGATTGCATGTTAGGCTGCACACCCATTTAAAAATTATATTACAGCTGATGATGACAATAAATACCCTACTGTGAATCAGAAAAGTCTGCTTTTAAGGACAAAATACAAAGCAAATTCAAGGTATAGGTTTTGTCAATACAGGCTCCAGGTATGAAGGGATTCATGTGAGCTACAAACTAGTTACGAAAAATGTATATATTTCTTGAGCTGCTAAGTTGGCTGTATAGCCCTTTTCATGTATAACTGACTGCATAACATGATACAGACTAGATTAGTCTGAGGTTAAAGTAAAGGTTGTGATTGGCTTAACATAAACACACCTGACGTCACAGCAATATGTGAACAATACAGTGAACAATAAGCAGCATTACCTTTTAAATAATTAATTAATTAACCATTCATTTTTACTTCATGCAGTGTTTGTGTTTTGAAGCGTGCTGTAACAACTTATTAGTTACCATTTTCATTTCCATTCAGTGGATTTTTGCTTTATATAAGTCTTTGCGAGCATGCTGAAAGCTACCAGCCTACTCCTCTCGTCTTTTTTAAAGTGTGCTAATCGGTTAAATCAGCTGCTGTAGTGCTAACGATTCTCTTCGCTAATGGTGCTGTGGTAATTGATATAAGTCCTCAGAGTTCAGAGACTTGCCATATAAACATCAGTTTGCTGTGGGCGTCCATGTTTTCCCAAGCAGATGCAGCTGGGACACATTTAGATTGAAAGTCAGGAATACTGGCTCGGAAATATTGACTTACGACTTGCAATGGATTGCTGCATTAGTGCTGCCATGCTCGTTCATGTGCCTCCTGCCTGTTCACGACCTCATATTGCTTATCTCCTCAAGTGTGTAGTGAGCGAAAAGGAGAAAATAGGAAACACTGGTTAAGAGAATTGGGACGCAGCCTATGAGTAGTTATGCTGCCTTCACGTGCTATCGGAATTATGGTAAATTCGTGTTGAATTTGGAAGTTTCACATGAGAGCCCGCTCAAGTCGTAATTTTGAGTGGGAAATTCTGAGATAATTTTGATACCCGAGTTAGGGTGACCTTCAGCCTTTCAACATGGAAGCAGGTGAGAATGAATCTTGTGTCTGCCATCCGACAACAAAGCACATGATCTACTCATGTTTCCGACTTCACAAGTGGGAAGTAGAATCTTCCGACTAGCACGTGAAGGCCGCATTAGCTTTGGTCCTTGGATGGCTTCAACAGCTCTCAGCAGCGCTAGACATCATTTCTGTTAGTTTGTCAGGTGTATATCGTTTATCCTTTCCTATATCTCGTAGGTTAAAGGGAAGTAAGGTACTATGGTGGAAAGGAACAAAACAACATTTTGAAACATATAGGCCTAATGAAAGATCTTTAACATAAACTAACGTTCTAATGTTTGCTAGTGTAACCGTTCTGCAAAGGGAAAATATAAATATAACCTAAGTAAGGTATAATTCTAACACAGGAACTGCAGCCACCTGGGGGGGGAGGGGGATTTAAAGATCTTGAAAACATTGCATTATAAATAATAGAATGAATTCAAAAATGATTTCAAATGACTTCAAAACCATTTTTTCTATTAATATGCAACTATATACAGTATACAGTATAGTTGCATATAGCATTTCTGGGACTGGACCCTTTTCTCAATTGTACAGTCCTGCTAACTGACTAACTCAGTAAAGTGACACACTTCTCAGCCGTACAGAGTTACTCTGAGGCTCGGGATTTGCACAGTCTACTTTTCATTGAAAATCTATACATACTGCGCCTGTCACATCTGCATGCATGTGGGGGCCACCTCATCTGTTACAGAATCTCCTGGGGCTACCTACAGTAATCTTCCAACAGACAAAGGCTTCAGGCAGTCCAGCTATCAAACACACTCGCTGATGGTTTGTTTATGGATTTCCATCGTGTTCACTCGAAGAAATTAAGGTTTGCCCCCAAAGGATGTTCCACATTACGAGCCACTCGATAGTTTTGACAGTAAAGTGACAGCTAGACAACAGAGTCCAGGCTACCTTGCACAGACTAGAACAATTTTATTTTATATATATATCACGCCATTCATAACCTGCCTCTGCTATTTGTCAACTTACAGAAAAAACTATATAGCAGGCAGCACGTTGAAACAAATTACAATAGTAATTTTTCCGCAGGTTGCTGGGCAGACAGAAAATTAAAAGTGTGTGTGTTTTGTTGTACATGACACAGAATACAGATACATTTGCATTAGTGTAGCCAAGATGCAGACCTAAAGTATTAGAACAGAGGTAACACTGTCAAGGTTCAGGGGTTCGTCCAGTCTCGGTGCCCCTCCCCTTCAGTGTTTACAAGTACAAAGTACAAATCTAAATGATCAGGCCTGTTTTATTTGAAGATATTTGAAGATATTTTTGATTGACTGTGATCCTGGTGGAATTATGATTCTGCTCTGTGTAATTATAGAAACTAATACTCGTTCACAGCTGCTCCCACCTGCTTTTGTGAGTAGCAATAATCCTTGCATATTGATAGATGCATGATGCATCCAGTAGTGCTGTATATTAAAGGCAAGGTGCGCAAATTATTATTTTTTGTTATATCTCTTGAAATTCTCTTTACATACCGATCGCAGTGAATAAGTTAAATGGTCTGACAGTAATATGAATGAAAAAACGTCATCAGTGGCAGTGGCAGGACTGTAAAAACCATGTCCAATCATTTATTCGGCCCAAATAAAATGATTGCCTGTCTACCCCTACCTACCTACCTACATACTTGCATGCCGCACACTCTGCCCGTGCACTCAATGTTTGTGCCTTGGACAAGGCTAGGCAGGCGGATATATACAGTAGCTAAAGCTAGCGAGCCAGTCGCACAATGACAGAGAAAGTGCATCTTATGTCTCCATCAGCATCGAGGAGACTCCTCTGACTGCGCTAAGGGGTTCTGTAAGCCTTGTCGGGCACCTGGAGGCTTCCATAATCTTCACCTCACCCTGGTCAGGGCACTCGGGGGGAGTCACCTGCGCTGGGGCCTGGCCTGGACGCCTGGACGCTGGTCGCTGGTCGTCAGAGGGTCCCCGGTCCGGGCCAGAGCCTGTCCCCTGTCTGGTTGCTAGAGGGTCGGAGCCGTCGGAGCCTGTCCCCTGTCCGGTTGCTAGAGGGTCGGAGCCGTCGGAGCCTGTCCCCTGGTCCGGCCGCTAGAGGACCCTCACCGCCGCAAACCTGTCTCCAGTCCGGCTGCCTTAGGGTCCCAGCCCCCGCGGCCCGTCCCGGGTCTGGCTATCTGAAGGTCCCAGCATCCACTGCTGCCCGTCCTTGGTCTGGCCTCCCGAGGGGTCAAGACAGCTTCATCGATTGCTTGAAGGTCTTCGCTGTCGCCGCCTTTTCACAGTCCGGCCGCCAGAAGGTCCTAGTCTGGCCACCCGAAGGGTCCCTGCGCCGACGTCGTGTGTATTTGTATTTGTTTTGTATATTTTGATGCCATTAGAACCCATTTTGATGCCATTAGAACTCACTGTATTTTGATCTCTTGGAGACATAGGCATTGTCAATGCAGGAGCTCAGCACTCAAGCAACCATATGTTCCTAACAGTGTTGGTACACTGACTCTTGAAACAAAGCAATAAGATAAGACCTCCAGAGTCATAAAGCAAACTTTGAGCCTGGATATGAGGTTCACCTGCTCCAGGGTTTTTACAAGAGCACTGGCTGACATGAACTTGGTAAAACTGCTATTGATGGAGCTATACTGTATGTGAAATTCAGAGATGGCAGGTGGTTATGGACAGTAAATATTATCTCTTATAAATGACTCCTAAACTAGACAGTTGACCCAGCTCAATTAAACAATCACTATCTTAAGTATTTTAAGATAGTGGGCAGGTTATTTCCCTATGTTTTGCCTCCAATCACCATGTAGATCTCTCAATTAAGAGGAACTTTCATCTGAAATCGCACCGCTATTATGTTTAAATGCATGTCACAGAAGTCACACGATTGAACGTAAGCACTGACACTCATGTGCATGTCTATGTATAAACGGAGGCTGGCATGTGGGCAACCCTGAACCTTGTGGCCAAAATTCTCCCAATTACTCACCTCTACGCCTAATGTTTGTCATATGATTTCTGTGCAGTATTGTAAATTGTGTGAATTAGAGAATGCCTTATCATTATCATTTATTTTAAGCTCCTGTAGGTAGGACACTTACATTTAGCGAAACAAATCAATTCTGCTTAACACGCCTGTGCAACAGGCATGCATTTTTTATATATATTTTATATATACTTAATAATTATTTGATATTTAATATTTTATTTTGTTGTGCATATTTGAGTTAGAGAGGGGTTTTTAATGGCCCTGTATGTTTACATTATAGACTATAACAGTGACTGGAGATTAAACTACAGTTTGGTCACAAAAGATCGACACATTTGAGAGAGATGGGAATGTAATTACCTTATACCTTATTTAATTACATATTGTTACGTTTATATTCTGAGGAGATGGGTAATTATGGATTTAGGGCTTCCAGAAGTGTTTATACAGAACTCAAAGACTTGAGTCACCTCCAAAAGGATCACATATCTGGATTCCTAATTTAAATTTTAAATTGACTACAACAAGTCTTAAGGGCCAACAATCACTGCTTATTGGACTTTAGCCATCTTGGGCCTTTGATGATACAAGGCCAACATTTAACAAAATTGAATTAGTTCTACTTGAGACCTACCTCCCGGTCTCCACCCTCAGCATACCATTGGTTAACACTAGGACGGCATCTTAATGGGAGGGGGGACTCGGAGCGCACGCCTTCCCCCCCTGCGCTCACCAACCACACACAATCTGCAGAAGTCAAAGTGAAGATGCTCTTTCCCTCCTGGTCGACACGCCGTTTATCTCTGTACTCCCAGCACGAGAACGTCCCTTCCCCGGCGACACAGAAGGAACTGATGCAACTAGGGCTTGTCCGGTCCGGAAGAAGCGAGGAGCGACGAAGTGTCACCGACAGACCTGGACGGTGTGGGAAGAGATGTGTCCACTGTCACACGGACGTTACCATTCCCTGGGCTTCGTCTTCCTCCTTTGCTGCACGGCGTCAGTGATCTCTAAAGGTAAGATTTAGAGTCACATATGGATGGGTTGTCTCGCCATGTGGCTGCAACGATATTTTCCCGCTTGTGCCATGTCTGGCGTTACGCACTAGTTGTCGCGTTTCTGTCGTGTTTCTTAAAACCATAGTCGTTTCTGGGTATTTTATAAAAACGCACTGTTTGTAAATCGTTCCTTTTTAATAATCAGCAGTCTCTTGGGGTTTGTTCACCACTGGACTGCGAATGCTACAGACTGGAGCTGTGGATGAATTCCGTAGCGCGCACCTGCTGACTTCTTTCATCACCCATATAGTCAAATATACTGGCACGATGTGGATATGTATTTTTACTCTACTGACTGGGTGAAACCATGTGGATGAACAATGTTTATTCGTGTAACATTGTAACACTACTTAAAGGTTTATCCGTTTACTTTGCGCTCTTATTTAAGACACGCCTGTGCAACAGGCATGCATGGCATTTCATAGTAATGCATCAATGGGTGTGTGTACACATCCAGTTCTGACAATCCTACGCCATTAACATATAACCAGTATTGTATTTGTATATAAAGGCCACAAAGAGGCATCAAGGAGGACTTTAGTACAAAACCCCCTACCCCTGACGCACCTGAAATGATGAAGCGTTTCCATCTGTAAGCACCGAAATAGACTGACTTTTATGTGGCACAATATTCTGCCTTTTTCTGGCATACAATTGTGTGGTGCGACAGTACTTCACGCTTGTGCTTTTAAGAGTAATCATAATGCCTGTACTAAAAGTACAGGCATTATTAATATAGGGGTATTGATTATAAAGCTTTTTCTGACAAAATACTATTCCCTTATCCATTGAAAAGAACACACATCCTTGCTGATGTGTAAAATAGTTGAGACTCACCTTCCTAAACCCAATCAACAGTAGCCGAACTATAAAGAATAGAACATTATCAGTGACTACCTAACGCAGTCACTCAGCAACATGCAGTTTAGTATAAATGTGACATTCCAATGTGGCTTTGTATTATTAATATGATGATTATTGTTAATCTTATACAGTAAAAATGTTTCCAAACAATATACAACAAATTTCTGCAGCGGAGAATGGCAAAGCAGTCAGTTTGAATTTAGATAAAATGGAATGTTATCCCATCTCGCAAAAAAATAAAATAAAATCACTGTTCAAATTAGCATTAGCATTTACATAATTCTACAGAAATTGAAATTATATTTTGTGTGGTGTGCCACTATCCTTATAGCAGTGGTTTTGAAACTTTTTGAGCCAGTACCCCTAAAATTAAATGTTCATAATTGAGACCCCCCACCCCATTTTGCTGGCCCTATGAACCACATATTCCTTTTTAGAGTGATACAAAGCATATAAATATATAAACAACCAAGAAAACATTGGAAAAAAGTATATATTTTATATAACTTAATTAAACATAAAATATAAAAAGTTTGACAATTATCTTGCGCTCCCCCCAAATTATATTAAAAAATTTGAAAGCCACTTATGCACCCGGCAGCTGTGCTGCATGCTGGATCACTCAATGAGATTTTTTATAGCTTTTAAGGATCAATGTTCACCAACCCGTTCGCTGGGAATTGGAATCACGCAAGGGGGGTCACGAACTAAGGTACCTCTCTTATAACATGGGCATGAGTGCGCACTGCGCGGCCCTGGGGAAACTCCAAAAAGCTTTTAACGGTGTCTACTCAGCATGTGCTGCAAAGTAGCATTCACGGACGTCATCAAACAAGAAATAAATATAGTTCACTCAGCAGAAGACAGAGTAGAGCTTTTTCAGGGGATTTATTTGCTGTCCTGGGGGCTTCATGTCAGCTATCATGATACTCTGAAGGATCTCATAACTGGGCTTTTATTGAGATTCTCCTCTTTTAATGGGGCAGGCTGACTTCTGACTCTGTGATGAATTTTTGCGATCTGGGATTTGTGAGACAGTGGGAAAGACGATGGATGCAGTTAAACAATGCACCAGTAATCTACCATCCTGTGCCGACTGAATAGTAAAACTAGGTTTTATCATTGCAGTGTCGGGTTATGAGGCAGTGTCATGCTGGTGAAGTGAGATTTGTTGCTCCATGTACTGTACTTTATCCCCCCCCCCCCCATTGCAGTCCCATAGTCGGCGTTTAGGTGCAATGTCTGATAACCGACAGCAAACACAATCTGCCTGCTTCACATACAGTATATCCAGTCTTTTCTCATGACACGTGGACTCATCAGAACGCTCAAGGATTCAGTTCACCGTTGAACTTGCGGGGCTGATTGTGCCTCGCTTTTCTCTCAGGGTTAGTCAGTAAAAAAACAAAAATCAGCAAAAAAAACGACAAAAACAGAGTATACTTTAGTTTATTCTTTACAAAAGCGGGCTTCTCAAGGTTTTTATTTTCCTATGTAAAGGGCTTTTATGAAAACAGACAGAGGTCAAATATGCTATTTTCCCTCTAAGAAAGTAAGCCCCCACCCCGCCGTCCCAGAATGAATCATCATCCTCAGCCAGCCTTGGCTGACAATGTGCGCAGTTCAGTGCTCAGATTTACATTTAAATGAAACCAAATGGCTGTACACTCCAAAATGATATACAGTAATGATGATGGTAATAAACGCAAAGTCTCCTTTCATATTTGGCAGGCTCCTACGTGGGATTGCTGCCATTTATCCGTTGCGCAGGTATATTCTCTGAGTTATGTCAATGGCTATATCAAGATTATCACCTACACATTTCAATGTGTGAATTCATCAGCGTGGTGCCTAAGATGCTTAGTGTTGTCAGCAATTGGCTCCACAACTGATGGGCTTTCCCTGTCAAATGTGTATGTACCTAAAACTGCCCTTCTGCTTATTTATAATAGATGTGGAATAGGTGGAGGTCATTACCTTACCCTTCCTTCTCTCAATCCCGAAAATTTGTGGACTAGTATGACAGCGAAAGCTGTTGTTTTTCTTTTTTTTCTTGATTAACCTAACCTGGCTTTGTCACATTGCTAAATTGTGCGAAGCTGCCAATAGCATTTATGTGCCACAGTTGGTAGATTCAAGCGCTGTTGTTCTCAGGCTCACTTAAATTCTACAGCCTTTTACAATGAGCAGCCCAGTTAAGCTGGTGTTCAATAGATACAGTAAGTGTTTTTTGTTTGAATATAGTTAATTAGATACGATGCAAAGGTTTCTAACTACAAAGGTACATAACTGAAAAGAATACTAGCTTTTCTATATTATCCCTGCAGCCAATGCCTTTATTGAACTGATACTGATGAACGGGTGCAAATAATTGAATATGCTATTGGGCTGGATAGTCTAGTGGTCTGGTGCAGGATAGTGTAGTAGTGTAAGTGTTGGACTCCCAGCCGAAAGGTTGTGGGTTTGAGCCCCAGCGTTGGCCTACCTGTAAGCATCCTTGAGCAAGATACCTAACCACTATCTGATCCATTTAATAGCAGCATGTAATTGTAAGGCACTTTGGATACATGCATCTGCTAAATTACCTAATTGTAATGCTTACATTTTTATATAATATAACTGTATTTATATTATAAATTATTATAATTTATACGGAGGTCAAAAGTCCGAATATGCCGAATATGCATGCATCATCAATAATAGACAAGTATTAAGTATAGAAATATGAGCCTCATCTTATTTACAGACAGAAGAACACATTCACAGTAGAACACAATGCTTATATTGATATTACAGGTGTCCTTGACTGTACACAGAAGAAGGAAAGCATAGGTCTAAATTAGTCAAGTCAAGTTTATTTATATAGCACATTTCATATGACAAACAGACAAACAGTGGATCAAGAATTGATCTCTGATGAACTCCATATGGAATGTTTACTTCATCTGGTTTAATGCTGCCATTGGAAACAGAGAAGTAAGATAAGAAAATAGAAAGTTAAGAACTGTGCCTATAAGGCCTAAACAGTGCTCAAGAATTATACGGTCAACTGCGCTGAGGTCAAGTTCCAAAATAGAAACTTTATGGTTTTCAGAGGTAATTTTAAGATCATAAACAACTCTAACAAGGGCAGTTTCGGTGGGTTACAAAAAAACGCTGTATATATGCAGTCCATTTACTGAGCAGGTCCGCTTGCAATTTGGTTTCAAGCCACTTCTGCTCAGATTTGCGGCAGGTTGTTTTTAATGCCCTAACTCTTTCCACATTCCTCCAAAGTAATTTTTTTTTACCAGAATTTGCCTTAGTTTTTATAGGTGCAATGTCATCTATAATTTGTGTCACTGAAAGGTTAAAATGATTGGCCAAATTGTCACACAAAGACATAGAAGACATTTAAATGAGGATTAAAATCAGAATGTGACTAGGTACACCTACCAGGGTTGGTGTAGCTAGTGATATCTGGTGTGTCTGCACAAATGGAACGTCTTTTGACTAATTTTAAACCAGGTACATGTTTGGTCATCCAAGCAACATTGCAAGTGATCTGAAATCCCACTATCTAGGGTACATTGTGGGTTTATATGGAGGCCTTTAGAGATAACCAGGTCAAGAGTGTGACCTTGATTATGAGTAGGCCCGGCAATGTGCTGTATGAACTCAAAAGTTAATAACACGTCAGTAAACTGTTAGCAAAAAAGTATGTGGTGTTATGAATATGAATATTGAATTCACCAGAGATAAGGATTGCATCATACTCAACAGTAATTTTAGATGAGAGCTCACTAAATTCAGATACAAAGCCTATTTTAAGTCTTAGAGGGTGGTAAACTTAACACTAGACAAGATATACAGCTCTGATTACTAGAGCTAAATACTCAAAAGTAGAGTAAGAACCAAAATAAAATTGAAACTCAGCCTCAGTAAGGAGAATACAGTCAAGCCTATGAGATCGTATAATATCATTAACAATAAAAGTTTTATTAGTAAGAGATCTGACATTAAGGAGTGCCATCTTTAAGGAACTGATTGTGAGATGAGTAGAATTGTCAATTGTGGTGTTTGGGAGTCAGAGCACACAGTGGCAGAACCCACCCTGTTAGAATTGGGTGTAATAGTGAGATACATAGTGGTCTGGATCGGGTCTTGCTGTGGTGCATTTTAAAAGTTAAAAGCTATAAATTGAATAAAATTAGTGGTCAACTGCTGTTCGCTTTCTATAAGGGTGCACACCATCCGCTCTGTACAGGCTTGAATTAGTGCCAAAGTAATTAAAGTTAAAGAGAAGTCATATCCTGCAGCAGAACAGAAGTTCTTTAACCAGTTGTGCAGACTGAAGAGTATCAAATTTTGAGTCGGTGGCTAGTGTCTGTGGAAGCTGGCGTAAACAACAGTGTCGGTCGTGCTCAGTAGATCCAGAGGTGCAAACCCCTGGCCAGAGGGTCCGAGGCTGAACGGAGAGTGGAGACCAGCAAGAGCAACTTGGAGCTCTGGGTGTTACAGCATCACTGCCCTCTGGTGGTGATGTACACACTCGAGGGCGCTTGTCGGATGAAGAGACGGTTCTGGAGCTAGAGTTGCTGCATGGAGATCTGTGCCTTTTGGAGATAACTTTGTGACATTGGTAGATCAGTCTGAGGAGCAGAGGTTAGGCAACTGTAATTCAGAGGCATAATCCTGGAACTCAAAAAGAGGAAAGGTGCGTCTATTCTCGCCCTTAACCCCTGAGGCCCAGGTGGAGCAGCCAGGATATGGGTCTGTTGTATCAGGATGTTTAACCTTCGCTGACAGGTTGGTGGACTCAGGACTTACCAGCGAGGCTAGCAGGGAGCCCAAGTCAGTCTGCTGCTGGAGAAGACCCGAGATGAGATCCTCAATGGAGGCTAACTCAAACTTGATCTTGGAGATGAAACAGGAGGTGACCATACTTGGAACTATATCTCCAGTTTCTCCAGGAATGGCACCATCAAAGAGATACGAGAGGAGTTAAAAACTAAAAGTCCATACAAGTACTAAAAACTTCAGACACCCCAAAAAATGTAATGTGAAAAATGACCGGCAAGGCTAGCCACTAGGCTAAAAAAAAACCTGGCTAATAATCTTGGGAAGCAGTTGTCTTTTCCCACAATGCTTTGCTTTCAGTTGGTAACAGGTCGATCACAAATAAGTATTTAAAGCAAATTTGTAAATAACTTATATGCAGTTGGCACCGCATTCAACTGTTCATTTCGAAGGTTGCGCGACTAAACACTCAACGACTTCTTCAGGGATTCTCCTGAAACATCAGTACAAGTAATACATGGTCTTATTTTATCGTCTTTAAAAAGCAGTGACAGTAATTGCAGGTATTTAAACCACTTTTTTGCCACCTTCCTGCAAAATTGATGTATTATTTCTGTAATTTCTTAAAATAAAACGTGTCTGTGGTACGGAGGATTTGTTGTGCTGAGGCTTTTGGAGCCATACTGGGCTGATGGCACATTCCACTTTTTTATAGCGGTGTTTACAGATGTTGTGTAACCGTATGAGCTTCTTACAAGCCTCAGTTTATGACAGCAACCTATTTAGCAAACATCGAAGCCACCATAAGGTCAATATAGACACACACAGTAATTACAAATCAACACAGTCCCATGCATAAAGAATAACTCTGCATATGTGATCATATCTGTCCATAAGCCTCGGTGTAGTTGTATGTCAGTTGAAAAGCAACATCACATTCTTCATTGAGCTAGAGTGAATTCAATACTGTTATCGAAAAACATGTCTGGCTGATGTATGGGTCATGGCTGGAATCTGTGTCAGGTTAACTCAAGCAAATGGCCTTTTGATTGAGTAGAGTTCCTCAGTAAATTTCTCTGAGACCACCCAATGGCTTCTTCAAGAGGCAATTCAGTGCATTTTTCAGAACCTTATACTATTAGTGGAATCCTACATACAATATAGAATGCTATTTTAAAAGCTGTGTTTGCAGTTTGCAGGTGTAGATCGTTGTATACACATCTAAAATGTTAAATTAGAACAGATGAATTAAACTCCTGGAATGGGGACCAAATGCAGACACGTATGTAATCTCTATCATATCATCATATGGCCCCCTACACGATGTCAAGAACCTTCTTTTAAATTTAAAACTATTTCCCCTACATCATATGTACAGTACATATGTGTTCCAAACTGGCTCTGCTGTCTGGATAGTAACAGCTACCACAATACTGTGTAGTAGTTCCTATTAATAAAGTATGTGATTTATCCTATTAGGTGGCCCCCTTCTTACAAAAGATAAGATGGTAAGTGGCTCCTGGGTAATTTGGATTTTAAACCCCTGAATTAGATTTCCATGGAGTATTGAAGCAAATGCAAATGTGTGAAGGAAGGCTAAGATGTTCAATTAGCTGGCAAGGAGCATGTGGTACCCATAGAGAGGTTCCTGCGACGGCGACCATAATATGCTTTTTGGTAGGTCGCAAGTATTTTTCTTCTTGGCGTCCCTGTGTGGCCCTCCGATATCATAACCCCTATAGCTCGGTTTCTTTACCCACTATAATAGCCTTGGGTCAGCTGTTCAAACATGTCCTCTGTTGATCCATAGCGCTGCAGCAGCCGGCCTGGTGGGACAGAAGCTGCGCTGAAGGACACAATGTGATGAATGGACTGCCTTGTGCCATTCTCGGCTCTCTGTGTCCTGTCCCGCCTGGAGGACCGCATTGGTCTCGGCGGTGGCTGCTGGGTGTTAGAACACTTATTTATTTTTTTACCTCGGAAATTAGTGTCAAGAAACTCGGGGTGCCCTACAAATGTCAAGGAAAGGCTGTTGTGTTTGTTATATTGTTTTAGTCAGCGTTTTTATTGAATGAGATTTAATTTCTGTGCAATTAGTGTCCACACATCTCAAATCTCTCACTGTACCTGCCTCAGCATCAGCCTAGACTGACATCGAGCCACAACTGGCCTCTATGAACCTAAGTAGCGCAATATGGAAATACATTTTAAAACCTGTCACGAGAGCACAGACATCAGGCATCCCTTTATAGCAGGCAGTGATGGGTTTCATCATATTCCACGTTATGGTTGTGGACAGGATAATGAGGACATGTCTCCATGATCCCAGACAGCTGCTGCCGTCTCTGTCGAGCTTCTCAGCTGGATGGTGATGCAACACTTGAGGTGCGTGTTCTCTCCTACAGTATGTCCCAGAGTTCCCCTTTTATCTCATGGGTGACAAATAAATTATTCTGGGCGGTTGCCCAGAGTTATGGCTGTTTTTTTAATTTTTGTATGTGTTTTTAATGAGAACGCAGTTTGCCACAGGCAAAACGGTGGACCTTGATCTGTTGTGAATTTTTTGGACTCTCCACTGACTTCAGAGGTCCTTAAAGACCGTCAGATCTGACATGGCCAAGCATTTATGCTATGAATATTTCATTGTACTTGTCCAGTCTTTGTCTTGACAGGTAGTGGCTGAGTTAAGTTCCTGATGTGCCTAAGGCGTCCTCCCACTGCCTCGCTTTCATGTTTGTGATTTTTCCATTTGAAACTCATTTTGGCTTCTGATACAATCTCAGAGTGCTTTGGGGTCAGCACCATTGTGGATTACCCAACACTAACATGTATTCATCCCAACCGTGTAGGCCATATTGTATCTTTGTTGATTTATTCTCACTTGTGCCCACACAACATCTCAGAACATTCAGTTGGGTTTAAGATGCATTACTGCTGCTCTGAATGTTTCAGCAATGATGAAAAAGTATTTTATGATTGCCATGATTCGATTTTGTATTATTGATCCATCATTAATCTTTGATTGTTTTGTTAAAAAGTGTTGCATGAGGTAACGCAGTAGAAACACTTGCTTGTTTGGAAATGCTTTCTACTGGCTTTTAGAGAAAGAATAGAAATGGGGTACGCACCCAGAAGTTACCACACTGAAAGTAATACATTTGAAAGAAGATATTGTGTCAGCATGACACATTCTGTGCTGTAGTTTGTCCAGAGGCATTCTGCTGCTAATTTGTATGCCCACCATAAGCAGGATAAGATAATGATGGTTGGAATGGAATAAATACAAGCATTGCAGTCAAATATTATTATATACCCGCTAAAACTAGGTTCTTCTTTTGGTCCAGCAGTATCCATAGTGATCTCAGTAGAGGGGGACACACTATAGAGATAGATGTTTTTCTGCAACCTGCTCAGTGGCCATCTACTTCCCGTATGAAATCCACATCCACTTTGCAAGCCAAAGATCTCATGTGGAGGCACAGAATGCACCCCCTAAAACTAAAAAGCTTTTATGTCAACCCCTAGTAAGTCAAGAATTCATTCTGGCCTGTGTCAGAGCGTGCCGGAGGAATTTTGGAGAGGAGTGCGCAAGGGTTAGAAGGATCATTTACATAATGAACATTTCAACATGATTAATAGGCAATGATGCCAGTGTATTAGCTCTATCAATAATGTTTTGCAAAAATATGAATTTTGAATAAAGTGTAATTAATGCAAGATTATTGATTGGACCTGTCAAGTCCACCTAATGAATTGGATGATTTTAATTATTCAAGAATTTAGAATAAACGCCATTAAGACAAGCATTCTCTCTGAATTAATAGCATTGGTTTCCAGTAGTTCATAATTAACAATAACAAAGGTACTGTAAACTAAATCAAGTCACAAATGTCTCCACTGCTTATAATTAGCCGGTGTTATTTCATTTTAAGATGAAGATGAAAAATAACGCAAAAATATTAGACACAGACCAAATATTCTTTCGCATATATTCTCGAGCATGTGGAAACGATTTGCCAGATGCATGCTATATGTTCATAACTGTCGGGAATAAATTGAGGCAGTCCATCAGCACCTTAAGACCTTGAGCGACGAGCAGCCTCGGGCTGTATGGAAAGCAGGATGGTAATTGCAGACAAAAAGATTTCAGAATGCACCATGACCCGTTTAGAAATGTTCTGCTCTTCAGTGGCGTCCAGAATAAATCTGTTTGGCATCGTCTGTCTGCCCGTGAGGAACACTGCAACAGAGAAAGCGTCTCTCCCCAAAATCTAAATATACAAAAAGGATTGCATAAAAAAATTTGGTTTTCTTTTGCAATGTTGTCAAAATACCTAATTTCTCAGTATGCTTAAATGTATTTAATCAGTTTTATGGGATTTACAGGAAAAATAAGGTTTTTATCTACATAAAGATAATAACTTGAGATTATATAACATAAATGAGATCACGATGTACAAAAACTCAAAAGAAATGCAAATACTTTTTTCTAAACTCTATTACTGAGAACTTTTGAAAATGTTAAGCATGTTAAAGAAAATAATTATTTTAGGGTAAATCAATGTCGCACCCCATGACCTTTTCCAAGGCCATGTCCAATTTATCTTGATGAAAAAACATTTTACATTTTAATATGAATGTACTGTATTGTACTGAATGTACTGTATTGTATGTACTGTATTTTAATATGAATGTACTGTATGTGTACACTACATTGTTAACATTTGAAAAATTGCAACAGATATTCTTATCTTTTACATTTTTTAATTAGCCAATTGAAAATCCTTATATGTCATACACCCATATGCTCAAGTACAGCTTAGTTTAGATATACGCATTGAACATTTCATTATAACGTACATGTCTGTAGGTGTATGTAATTCAAATGACCTTGATATGCCTGTTAAATAAAGGCTGGTTTACTCTCATTTGTCTATCAGCGTTTGTGTTTGCTAGGTAAATTGGCGTAAAGTGTAGCAAAACACAGACAGACAAACATGTATTAAGATTTTTTTAAATCACATCTAGATTCTAAATAAAATGCTAAAATGCCGCCCTCTTGTTAAGAAGCTCTGATGCACAAGTATTGTATATGCGCTGGTTATTGTGACTACAGACCCTGATGATGGAGGAGCTGGTCTAAAACTAATTGCTTTAGTTTGATTTTAGTATGCAGCTCTAACCCGCACTAATTTACCACAGCATGCACAGCAAAAGAGGTCTGGCTCCTTTGCTCATCCACTATTGCATCTGTCCCCAAGCAAGGCTACTATTGATAGTTCTATGTTGTTTGCTCTGCTCTCCCTTGGAAGAACAGTGTAATTGAATTTCAATTTGCAAACAAAATCAATTGCGAACAGTGTGACTTAAATCATACTGCCTAGATTCCATAACGTTAGTAACGGGCGCAAAAATTCTTGCTCACTGTCCTTCAGAGCACCACTGTGAAATTATCGACAGGCTGTCACTTCACAACAGTTTGTGGTGTGTTTTGGGGCAAAGATCTATGAATAAAAAATTTTAAGATGCGTATATTTTCATGCTGGTTTCGAATGGAAATAATTTTTAGAACACATACTACAAGCAGAGTCATTGCCCAGTTTCCTAGATGTGTTAGAAGTACGTTGTTCAGAAACACTTGTAAGTCAGTAGAGGTTGGTTTTAAAAAATGGCGTATATATCACGCCCAAAGGGTTATTTTTCATTCAGAATTTTCATTCTGGCCATCAATTGGAATCGGACAGATTTTGCTCCTATCGGAAACTGGCCGTTTTTTTGTTAATTTTGGCAACCGGACGTTTTTTTTGTTCGATCTGTGTTCCCGGAAGTGTAGGCCTATGCTCCATGCACACAAGCTGCATTCGAATAATTTCCCAAAATGTCGTGTGGAAATATCTGTGAACAGGACATTACGATTGCAATCTGTAATGTCTGCGGAGGTAAAGTTAATTGCGGAGGAACTACAGCGAAGACGTTGTCCGAGAAAGACGTTAGGAAGGTCACCTGCTTGGCATTGGTGCAGTGGCGGGGTCCCTAACGGTCTAGGGTTGGTATGGGGGTACAGACGTTTCTTCACAGCAAGTCTGTAGGCAAACGGAGACACAGCATCGTACAGTTGATCAGCGTTTCTCCATTCCCAGTGACATGGCCTCGCGCTGATGAGGCGTAATGCGACTTTGTTCATCGTCCACTGTCAGCCCTGTTAATGTTCTGCCACTGGGCCATGGGCGCTGTCTCTGGTGTGGGTACTGTCCATGATCCTGGTCGGCGAGGAGCAATGCAGCCCTTGCGCTAGCAGCTACGGCGACACAGAGTTGAGGGTTGAACAAAAGTTCAATATCGCTTTAATAGAGCGCTAACATAGTCTGTATATGGTATGTGTTTTGAGCAATATATGCTTTGTTGGCAGCTAGGCCACTTATACCCCATTTAACATTTTACTTTATTATTCTTACCCTAATAAAATGTAAATAAAATGGTTTTCAAATAAAACCTCCTGTTTCCCTCAGTTTGAGATATTGCATTTTCTGTAACGATAGACAGATTAAAGATTATGATATAATTATTAATTAATAAGATTAATGGCGTTACTTTCTGTTCTTTGGCTTGAAACAGGTCTTGGTATTAATCTTCGATAAATGTTACTTTCTTGAGATTGTCCCCCGGTCAAAGGCCTCTTTTAAAGGGCATGTTTGTCATAAGCAGTTCTTGGCTCCTAAATGTACTGAACCATGCTTACAAGAGAAGACAGAGGCTTAAATGTCACACCGAGCCTGGGCAGGATTCATCCACAGTTCTGCAAGGACATGTCGTGTGGCTCTGTCGTGTGGCTCTGTTTTTTGCGGCGACGCCAAGTAGTAATTGCTTTTTAGCATCACCAAGGTTTGAAGCTGGCGCGAATGTAAATACAATCAAATGAGATTCTGATGGCGGCCTGAGAAGCAGTGGGGGTGAAAAGTAATAAGAACGATATCACTGGGGAGAACAAAGTGCAGTGATTACATTTATTTCCACTGGCCTATTACTGGAGCACTGGGGGAAAACGTTGGCTGAGCGTACTGTTTTTTGCAGTGGGCCACAGGCTGTTAAGACTCCTCTGGCTGTGTCAGAAAAACGTCTTTCTCTGCCATTGTCCTTTTGAGAGGCCTTGGATGATTTGAGCTGAATTCATTTGTGTGTGTGTGTGTGTGTGTGTGTGTGTGTGTGTGTGTGTGTGTGTGTGTGTGTGAAAAGCCTTTATTCTTATACATTTTAATTCCTGACTCAAATGTCCTAATGTATGCGTGTGGATGGATGTTTAAAGTATTACAGCAAATTACCGCATTTTTTCCTCATTATCAATTCAGCACATTTTATTCACTCTGAAAATAGTCTCTCTTCAGAATGGATGTGTGCGTTTTTAAAACCACTTAGTTCTAAATATATAGTACGGTTTGCCATCGCCACTGAATTCTCTGATCTCTTGAGAGCCCAACACAATCACTTTATAGACTCTCATTACCGCAAAAATGTGTTACCACAGCTTTACTTTGCACATGAAAATAAAAATGTATAAAATGTATATATATCAACTCCTTAAATTAACAGTGATTTAAAAAAATAAACTTTGGAGAATACATTCTTCCCAGATCAAACTATTTTCTAGACACCTGTCTTCCTCTGTAAGTGTCCCTTGTTTTTCTCTAGCTCATCCCGTGTTACGTGAGCTCGGGTGGCGATGGAACTAGCAACGAGTGAGTGGCAGTCATGATGGATACCTCTCCATTATCACAACTTGCTTCCCTGCCCCTTCGTCCCTTGGGACACAGCCAGCACGACATTTATTAATCGACTGCAGATAATTCCTAATACAACAGCAGAAGTGCTGAGGTGGCACCGTTGAGATCCAGAATGGTACGCGTTGTGTAAGACATGATGCATTACTATGCCAGTTCTTTCTCCTGACCAGAAACTATTATCAACGTAAGGACTGCAAGCCTGGTGGTTTTGTTACTGAAGTTGCACATCTCAGCTGGAACATTGTGCATCAGTGTGGCATGACATGGGCTCTCATAGTCAGGTGATAGCTAGTTAGGCGCTAATCTTGTAGCTGTTTCAGTCGGGGAAATATTTTAAATATGAGGGACGCATCAATACTATTGTGTTGTGTTTCTGACATGCCACACCTTTAACGACGTTTCCTAGCCTTGTGTCTCACAAGGGTTAGCTTTAGGTGGGGCAGCCTGTGAAAGCCTGCGACCAGCTAGCTAAATTGATGAGTCAGCTTTGGCACAGTGGCCACTGTTGTGGCTCATGTTACCTCCACCCTCCTCCACCTTGTCATGTGATGTTCTCATCTGCCTGAGGCTTGCCGCCCACTGCTTTTTATGTTGTCATAAACTCCAAGACAGTAGAAATCTCCTAGTGCTTTAAAGCTTTCACTTCTTTTCAGGCAAGCAGAATATTGCACTGTGCCACTCTGAAATAAGCTTCAACTGATTGACTCGATGTGCAGGCAATATTATGATTTGAACTATCTTTGTTAAAAAAAGATATTTGAGTTATCGTTGGCGGGTTTTTTTTCTTTCTTCTCATAAAAGTGTGAAGTATTAAGTACAATGGAAGGACTGCCTGTGTAGTTTTTTCCATCTGAGTTTCATTTCGCAGCTCCGTGCTGCAGGATGGTAGAGGCAAGGAGGCTCACAGGACAGGCCGGCAGCCAAGACAGGAAAGAGCTTTTCATTAGTCTAATATTCCTCCTGTGCATTGGCCGCTTTATTATACTTTCATTTCCCCTACCAGAGAGAGAGAAGAAGGTAGCGACAAGGGGTAAGGAGCGTGTAGCAAAACCTCTTGACCTGTTCTGTAAATGAGCAGAAATGTTTCCCAGGTGATCAGGTAATTGACATGAATAGAATTCAGATGCCCATTTGTACTGTATCTATGCTATAATTGTTTGAAAGGCACTGACTGCGTGCAAGATCAAATGTCTGCTAAACCAAATTTGGCACAAAATAGCTTAACGCACACCCTACCTGAAGCTAAAATAGTGCTGTTTATGTGATTCGTTAAAGAAATGGGAAGACGAACAGCTGTGAAACCTCCGGCACTCTGCTTGTCATTTGAATAGCAGCCACTCTGTTATGATGCAAGTCATTGCTCAGGCCTTGTGGTGGGGTATGCATATTTTGAGCAACAGTATTTGTTATGAATAAAGTGGCCCTTAGTTGTTATTAATATAGTTCAAATTCAGAGCGCCACCCTTTACCAAGTTAAATTCCTCGTATTTGCAAGCTTGCTTATGCTTGCTCCCACTGGGAATCAAACCTTAGTTCTGTCAACGTTGATCTATGCAGAACTAACACTGCATGGTGTGTACACCTCCAATTTTATGGTCTATATGGCATCAAGTTCATATGGATATGTAATGGTGAAAATACAGAAAATTGATATGCAAGTATATTGACTGTGAAATGAGTTGTAATAGTTTAGATAAGAATATTGTTGATATGTTACCTAGGTGTGTTGCTGCACCAACAAGATTGCACTGTGCATATTGGCCCGTGTATTTTGCCTGGATGAGTTTTATTACTAACGCACCAATAGTTAACCCTAATTAACTATGTCAGCTCTTTCTTTATGCAACTCTGTCTTTCTGGTTCATGTAAAGAATCAGGAATTAGGAAAAAAATAATTTAGAACACTGATTTGATCATTTAGAACACTGATTTTAAATAATACTTTAGTTTAGTCACTGTGCATATTAGACTAAGTAACATAAGAAACATGATATCAAAACTAACAGTAGGCTTAATACAAAACAATAGTATCCAAGGATACTATTATCCTAGTGTTAAGTAAAGCACAATTACAGTAGAAAAGTTTACATATCATTAATTATTTATTATAAATGTGTCTTTTCTCAAAAACATATTCCCCTAAACCATAGGTCCAGTTGCTACCAAATTATCTGTGGATCATTACTGGACCTTTATAAAAAGTTATCAAAAGCATGTTGATATATTGTTGCGTTATCTGTTGACCAATGAACTTCAGCACATAAATGGCTCTGTACATAAATAGACCTAAATTAACAACCGTATAGCCAATTATCACAAAACCTGGCAGACATGTTTAAATTACTAATCCTGCCCTAAAACTTTAATTCAAATGGGCCTTTATCAATCTAAATGTTAGCTATTTCACATTCTAAACTTAAAATAAATCGAGATAAATCACCCATACATCCCACAGAGCTAAAGCGATTTTTCAAATCGCGATTTGATCGATTTGAATACTGTAATTACTCAGCCTTAATGCATGCTAACATCTAAAAAACACTGGGGTTTAGTTTCTTCATGCAATGTTTTTACACTGTTATTCCCCACTGGTGTGTGCCTTGAATTGCACATCTTTTACTGAATGATTGACTAAATAGCTGTGTTTTTTTTTGAGTGTACAATATAATGCACTTCTAACTGCAAAAACTCACCTCGTCAAACCTTTGCAATTAGGCTGTCGGCAGCAAGTGATTTCATATTGTTTAAACACGTCAGGCTTAGCGTTTCCCACTCCCCCCCCCCCCCCCTTTTTTTTAAGTAGCAGCCGTCAATAAAGACTTCTATACTTCCCCGGAAAATATTTCAGTTTTAAGGCACTGCGGAGCGAGGGGGGTTTAACGCCCAGCCGCGTGCCACCACAGGCAGGGCAAGATTGTCAAGAGAAGACGGGTGCAAATTATCTCAAATTAACCATATTCTAGTGGTAGGCGGTAGTGGTGAAGAAAGCACTGCTTGGTTCTCTCGCCATTTTTAATGGATGAAAGCGCACTCCATCTCCATATTTAGAAATGAGAACGGTGCATTTGGTTGACTGCACTGTACATTTTTCATGGCTCTTTAAGGTGATTTATTTATTTTTTTTTAACAATTGCTGTTCAGACACTCACACAATGAACTTGGTGTGTCATTTGAAGTTGTGTGTATGTGTCTGCAACTTTAAATTCACATTAATTTATCTCTCACTGTGCATACTAAATAATATGAATCTTAAAGAATGGGACGTTTGTTTTCATAGGCCCTGTGAAATGTCGTCTTATATGGTAGTTGACCTTCCATTTAATTTGCTTCACAGGTCTGTCCATTGGATTTCTTTTATTATTCTTTATATTCCTTTGAGGCTGTGTGGTGGTTGACCGAAACCGGAAGGACAATACGAGTGCAACTGAAAATCATGACTGACCACACACTGTGTGAACTGAATAAATGTTTCTATAAATGCACGCACATTGTTCAGATGGATTTTGTTATGTTTATTTATGTCTTAGCCTTTAAAGCATCAGGGATTTTCAGAAGTGTAGTGACTTTTAATACCCAAATTAATATAGAAATCGCAAATTAAATAAACACAATTTGGAAATCGCGAAGGAATGCAGATTCCCAAGTTATTTTTTTTACAGTACACAACATATAGTGTGAATTTGTATTTAATTCTGGAGTGTCTCGTTGACACTGTCCAGTGGACATACTCCCCCATAATTTTTTTTTTACATTTTGGTCATTTTAAAGTTAAATGCATCAATCTGGTTCACTTTAAGAGCAAAATGAAAAGACTAGCTCTATTAAGAACTGTGACCTTTTGTAAAAAAAAATGTGTGCTCTAGTAAAGTGCACCCAAATTTGGTGTGTGGCTATTCTCACCCGGGTGCAAATAGACACATGGGCTATTTGACCCCTGGTGCAAAGTGAATTACCACATTGGCTATCCACTCCAGGTGCAAAAAAAGCATTGTTGGCTACTGACACCTGGATGCTAATAGCATCTGCCAATAAATTTGCAATTGCAATATTGGTAAGAAAAATAACAATTAGATAGTGCCCAAATTGTTCAGCACTATCCTGCATCACAACAAATGACAGGTGTTTTACTTTCCGGATTAGCCATAAAGATACACCCCCACCGCAACATGTACTGTATTGCAAATACTCTTGAACTATCCCACTATTTAAAGTAACCATTTTGCCCATGGGAAATAAATTAATATCAGCACAACCTTGAAAACAGAAGTCTTTCTTTCATCGCACCAACCTTGAGCTGAATTTCCGCCACTCCAACACAATGTTGCGAGTGGGATACACCCCTGCCGCAGAATTCATCACCTCCCCCAAATCACCTATCATTTCAATGTGTCACATATAGGAAGAGGTACCATACATAATGGTTACCTGCCATGTCAGGACTTTGTTCATCACTCAGTTTGAGCAGTGAGAGCACATTCTTTCAGCATTTAAAAAAAGCCAGAACTTTGACTGTTTCTATTCCTTGGGCAGGTGAATTAGCACTAATGAAACTGCTGGAATGCAGACCGAGGCTTTGTGGTAAATGTGCAGGTGAATAAACCTGGCGGGGACAATAGATTTCATCAAATGAGGTCTTCAATTATTTTCCTTGAAGTGCTACCATATTTTAGATCCAGTGATTCACCATGCTCCATAATGTCTTTGTTTTATTAGAACAGAACTAATTTGTGTGACCTTGGAGTTTTATAATGAGTTTTTTTCTGCCATACAGATAAAATACTATACAATGATATATAACTGATAACAATACTTGTGGCATTATTTTTTTTAATAAAATCAAAGAGTTTATTAAGCTATTGTTCCACCAGATATAGAAGATAAATATATACAGTATAAATATAAAAAGCTACAAGATAACTTGCACTCACAAGCTACAATCAGCAAATTACTGTACCAGATGGCAGATGGAGTGTTTCATCTGACACCCAGATTATAAAGTGTGAACGGCAAATGGAAAGGCTTTTACGAATGGGTACTATGATGAATAAATTGTACATCCTGTACAGTATGATGGCATTCATGAAAAGTAACAATATTCCAGTTTTTAAATATGCACTATTTTAGACCAAGACCAGTCTTGAGACTGTTTTGGAGGTCTATAACCCGACTGCAGTAACATATTGTGCTTCTTTTAGTAACTGATGAAGATTATGCACATGTATGGACTCAAGTTTGGGGAGATCTCCTTGAAAGTGTACCAATTACATTTCAGAGTGGGAGGATTAAGGAAACTTTTAGTTCGAACAAAACGAAAAGTAGCATTTCCACACTTGTTATATCTAAGCATTTCAAGATACTTTAACCAACAGACAGATTAAAGCAAGGAGTTGCTAAAGAAATTAACCCTTTGGGTTTAATTAACATTTCGTAGATTAGCATAATATACCCCACTGGGGTGTCACTTTCTCTCTGACTCTCTTTAAATGATACATCAAAGCTGAATTGGCTCTGAGACATCCCTAGTCTCCCAATTTAGCAAGAAGGATGCAGACCCTGTGGACCACCACCAGAGAAAATCGTTGAGAGTGGATAATGAGGAGGAGGAGGAGGTGTCAGAAGGCTCCAGAAGGTCCTGCATTGGGAGATTATTACACTAATGGCACTCCTATAACAGCTGCTGCTGGCCAATGAAGATACCTCCTTAATTCATTTTTTAGGGCTAGAGAGAAGGAAAGGGAATTAGGCAGTGTCATAGACTTGTTTCTCCATTTTTTGTTTTGAATGCATAATATGGAATGCTTCTACCTAATTTTAACACATTTATACACATATTATCCATATGGGTATAATATGTGTATAATATGATAAAGCTTTTGACTGGTGACCCACTAAAATATCTAGTTGTTCATAGCTAGCAGAGTGGTTCATAATTATTATTAATCAATAAATAATAAATATTTAAAAAACATTTTTTAAATGTCTACTCACCCTACAAAAGCATTATGCGACCCATTGGGTCGCCAGTGATGCAATGTGTTACCCAATGTGATTGGGGACACCTTTGGTACTACTGTTTCAAATATAAATAATAAAAAAAGTTTTCTCCCTGACATTCTGCTGCACAGAGCAACTTTATGCCCAGCAAAATGTGACTTTTGTGCAATTTAATATTTTAAGGCTTGCAACATCCCATTCTCTTCACATGAAGTGGATTTTTATGATATCTACAAAAGCACTTCTAAACATTGTCTATGTATCCTTAATGCCAGGTGTGTAACCATGCATGAGCCACACTCTCAGTATGCGGAAAGTGTAAAGACACTCTGTATAACTCATTAATAAGTACTGTATACTGTACGTTTGGAAGCACCACACAGGCTTTTGTAAGAGAAGTAGAGTTGGCAGAAACGTTAAATACTGATGATGGCAGTATAATGGCAACAGTAAATCCACACTTTATTTACCAAGGAGATAAATATTTGGAACCTTTTGTATAGAATTGTTCCTGTTAAGACTCAATCATGTTTGTTATCACAACACAGACCCTGGATCTACTGGGCTACACTCACGCGACACAGCGTGACAAGTCGCTGAGCGTCCAAATCGCTGCAACTTTGGTGACAAGTTCAGCCAAGTTCAACTTTATGCAAATGAGGAGCAACAGAGCCGAGCGGACGACAAATCAGAGGCGGTCCTCGTATATTATTTTGCTATGAACCGTTTTCTTAAACATTAGTTCCTATAGCATTGTAGTTCTCATAGCATTGTAGTTCCTACATACAGCATTGTAGTTCCTATAGCATTGTAGTTCCTATAGCATTGTAGTTCCCATAGCATTGTAGTTTCTATAGCATTGTAGTTCCTATAGCATTGTAGTTCCTACATACAGCATTGTAGTTCCCATAGCCGAAATGGAGGAGAGACTGATGGCAGCTGTTGCTGGCTTCCCTGTCCTCTACGATGCGTCCCCGTTGATTTACAGCAACGTTAATAAAGAAATGATGCATGGTGGCAGATCTGACATTGTTGGGATGAGTGGTGAGGTTTAATAAGTGAATAAGGCAAATTTGAGCAGTTGTGAATGATGCTAGCTAAAATTCCTCATGAACGGTAGGCCTACACTAGGTTAGCAACACCCACAAGCTCTATAGAAATTTTTTGTAATAGAGGCATTGCCAGCAGGTGTCAATCAAATCATTGGTAAGTTATGTGACCACATTCAACCAATCACAACAAGATTATTTTCAGAACACAGGCACTTAATTGCTGTGGGCACCAGGGGGGCAGGCTCTGACTCTAGGCTTGAAGCAGCCGTGTTTTGTGGTGACTGGTGGTACTACACCTGGAAGAACTTAGTCACAATCCACACCCCTTTCAAAAAAGTGTATTTGGTTTTATTGCTACATTAAGAACTTTTTCACTTTGCTCACATGTCACTTTGTAATATACCCTTGGTGTGTCTGTACATTGATTCTTTCCAAAGAATGGCAATATAGAGAGTTTCGGACGATTATTCTTCATGACATAACAACCAAGCGACATGGTCGTACGGTTGTGCCACTTGTACCTGCTGCTGTCGTGCACGAGCAACAGCCGGGCCGGATCTAGCACAGAATCAATGATGTTATGTTGTTAATGCTAAACATTAAACAAAACATACCTGCAATGATATAATTCTAAAAAATCTGATTCTATTTGATGCTGTTCTACTGTGTGCGTGCATCAGGCTTGCGTTTGCAATACTCCAGCGTCTCAAGTTGTGACGTACTCTTCTGGTCGTACTGCGCATGAGCCAATGGAGCTTACTTTCAGATGGCAAAGCCAATAAGCAAAGCCGTTGGGAAGTACGGTCCGCGATTTGTGTCTATCTATAAGTCTATGGATCCCACTGAACTACCCACCTGGAGGCTGATTGGCCGGTAGTACGGTAACTGGCTGACAAACGGTTTTAAATGAGTTCTCAGACTGATGTGTAAAAAATCTGGATAGTTTTACCAGCTGAAATTCAGGGGCCCCTCCCCTTTTAGTTTTGGTCCCATCGGAAAGACACATTTGATTGCTTGCAACTAGGTCTGAAAGCTGAGAATCCGCCATGTATCCTGGACCTTCCCCCAACATTTGGCTGTTATTTCAAATGACTATTTAAAGACACTGTAAGGCGTAAACTTGCATGTGGCAATGCTGTAGGTGTAAATGTCAGAACTCTATTGCAAAAAGTTCCACAGCGCCTTTTTTTAATGTACTGTATGTTCTGTCATGTGAAAAATTCAAACTTTAGGTGCATAATAATGTACGATATATTATGTGCTCATGTGTCATAGCGTGAAACATAATTTGCTGTTGAGCCTGTCAGCTAAATGAGCCAGGAGCATGATGGATGTGTCACATGGCTTATTTGACGAGTTAATTGAAAGCTGTGCTCTGTCCTCCGCTAGATTAAGTGCTGCAAATGACTGGTTACTTTCAATGAACAGGACAAATGCACCAGCCATTCACTTAACTGGAAAATCGCTGGGAGGGAAATTGTTCAATCTCAAGAACACTGTCCCTCTATTGCTGTCATGTGGGCCATTTGCTTAATTTGATCTACATGTAAAGGATTAATTATGATGCAAAACAGTTAACATTCATCTGCTGTTGACTCAGTGATTGTTCTGTACTAAACTAGAAGTACATCTTTGAGTATGACTGTAATTACTGATTATAATACAACATTTTGATAAAATCATCTTGAATTTTGGATTAGGGAGTTGTCAATAAATAAAGTAAATAAAGTGTGCGCAGTAGACATGATGAATGATTAAAAGATTTCAAGCAGTACTATTTTTCATCCTACAAGAGCTGCTGATGTTTCTTTCTGTTTCCTTGAGTGCTTCTGGAGTCAATTTAGTGTTTGGCCCTCAAAGACCAGGTATAAGAACCCTCCGGCAAATGTATGGAATACTCTGCGGAGAGCCGCTGGAACTGTCAGGGTTCCGATAGGCAGGCGGTGTAGAAACCCATTTCAGCCGCCAGTCTGGCAGTGGTGAAATCCATTATATGATCACCAAGATCAATCCATACGCTAGCTTTTTCTTTTTTTTTTTTTTTTTTGATGTCTGCATTTGAAACAGCCCAGGGTGATGGATGATTTTAGCCTCCGGTTTCAGGAACCTGTTTGAAAATCTTACTTTTCTCAGGTTGGCGAGTCAATAATCTCTCGTACAGCTCCACGTCAGCATGTCTGGGATGACGGAAAGGCAGGGGCGGAGTTAAAATATGAGCACCGGTGAACCGGTTTATAGCAGTTTAGCACAGCTGGGTTGGTATCATGTATACTAAGCTTGAGAGGAATGGCTGCCCACGTATTTTAAATGTATGTAACGAATAAGTAACGAATACTGTATGTTGAGCACTGCCTATTATAACTGCTTGAATTGCCCAGGGCAGTGGTTCTCCAACTATGGTACCACTGGTGATACACGAGTGTCCCTCTAGTGATACAGTACTAATAGGCTAATAAAAATAACAATAAGAGATAGGTCTATTGTTCTGATTGTAAGTAAGATCAGTTATTAATGAAATGGGTTGGCTCGTGATACAATTCTTCCCAGATGAATTCAGGCTGCGGCGCGCGCTGATGATAAATATAGATGTAATACACTTTAATTTAGACTCTCCATATAGTAGCCTACAGCTACTACGCCTATAAGTACTAGGCTACACTTACTAGTACTAACTAGTACTAATAGGCTAATAAAAATAACAATAAGAGATAGGTCTATTGTTCTGATTGTTTCAGAACCATGGTCTGTCTTAGTAGAATAGCTATAGAATTTCTGATATTTATTTAATTACCACTCTATAAAACTATGATCTGTAGCCTATGTACTCTGCAGGTGGATAGCCTGCAAATTGTAATACATTTTGCTGGGGAAATTATTACAACGCACAAAACCTTCTTGCCACTGGACAGTTTTTAAAAATAGCTTCTAACGTTCCATATAACAACTCGAATTGTTAATGGGAGGTCTTAATGGTCCATTCATAAACCGCATGCAACACATTTACACTTCGACTATTTTCTACTGCTATACTGATGAATGAACAAGGAATCAATGTAGGCTGAGTGTAATGCTTGGACATTTTTTAATCATATTGTATTAGGGTTATGCACCGGCCTCCCTACGGGCTTACGGGTACACCGCAGAGCGCACAGTGTTTCTGAATGAAAATCAATTTTCTTTGATGGATAACAATGTGACAGTTAGAATGTCACAGGCTTTGCCCCCTCTTGTGGCATATGTTCTCAGACACCTCTGTTGTTTTAATTAGAAATGATTGGATGTAACTGAAAGCGCAATAGCATACTATAGGGCAGTGGTTCTTAACCTTGTTGGATGTACTGAACCCCACCAGTTTCACATGCGCATTCACCGAACCCACCGAAGGGG
>JAODLI010000549.1:0-11944 GCA_027575585.1 Percopsis omiscomaycus | reverse complement strand
TCCGCCGAACCCCTAAGACTGACTCACCGAACCCCTGGGGTTCGATCGAACCCAGGTTAAGAACCACTGCATTAAAGCCTCTTTTTAGTACTATAATTGTGTCGCGTGGAACAAAAAAACAGAACACCATCACTAAACAGACAAGACATCATCATGCAATGTTAAAATCCCTACCAAAACCTTTTATATAGCCTCTGTCCGTGCAACTCAACTGTTCAACTAAACTGCAACTATACACATCCAACACAAAAAAGAATGTATATGATATATATCTGAAATACTATTTCAGATATATACTGCAATATTTTTATGATTATAATCGTGTTTACAAATTACTCATGGCTAAATAACACAATAACAAACACAAAACGTGGAAATGGCTATATAAACAGTTGTGGAAGGTGGTGATGAAGGTATTGAGGCCTGAAGATTAAAGCTAAGTCACCATATTCATATAAAATTGTTATTCAAACATTGTAGAAATGTTAGGTAATGCAGCTTTAAATATTGTTGGACGATGTTGATTGCCTGAAATTCTGAATTTATTTTGAGTTTTGTAAACCTAAAACATTTTACATTACATTTTCATATTTTATAGGCACTGTTAAAAGCTGAAGGCCACACAGAGGTACAACCCTCTCAGTTCTTTCTTGCTGAGAATATTTCATCTCTGGTCATCATCCTCAAGAATGAAGATATTGCGGAGCACATTTGTGAGGTAATTTATCATAGGGGGATTAAGATCATGTTGGCACCATGACTACAAAAAAGGAATGAGAAAAACAATAAGGATTACAGCCATTACTTAGAATTGCATGGCCCCTGTTTTTCAGTAATATTTTTGTTTGTAAATTTAATTAACATTAATATACTTATTGTTTAATAGGTGCCTAATTTGCTTGAGCTGAAGAAGTCAGCAGCGGTACTATTTGCTGGAATTGACCTACCCGATGATATCATGAATCTTACACACCAGGAACTCTTCAGTAGCGGTGGTTTCATTGTCTTCGAGAGAGCAACACTGCAGGCACTCAGTGTTTGTAAGAAAGGATATCATACTTGAAATTCCGTGTGTTTTTTTTTTCAATAATGTTTTTAGATTTATTGACTGCACTTTAATTATGCAATCTTTTTTTTTTTAAGGCAACCTGAAAACATTTTTAGAGGTCTTAGAAGAGCAGAGGAAAAAAGCAAAGTGGCAATGGCTGTTGCACTACAAAGACAGTCGTTACTTAAAAGAAAATCTATGGTAGGTAACCTAAAGTAAATGAATTATATTAAATTAAAATAATTGTTGTTGCTAAGATACCTACATTTTTAATCATTGTCTACAGGTTAAGTGCTGAAGTGAAGGAGAAAAAGTTCTTGATTGAACGCTGCCAAGAAACTGGAATAGCAGAAGTCTTGCCCTACCATGAGTGTGACCTCATGACAACCAATCCACCAAACTACCTCACCTGTCTGGTCCACTTGCAGATCCAGAAAATATCAGCCCGTTTTGCTGTTTTTATTACAGGTAAAATACTAATACATTAGCTTGACCGTCATCTAAGGCTACGTTCAGACTAAAGGCCTTAAATGCTCAATTCCGATTTATTGCGAGACTATTGCGAGACTATTGCCAGATCTTTTGCAGTCTGTCCAGACAGACTTTTTTTTTTTTTTATGTATCCGACCTGTAATAGATTTTGTCCCAAATCCGAAATGGAAAAGATCAATTTCCATGTGATGTGGTCTGAGATCTGAGTTACATATGAGCAAAACATTCGGATTAATTATAATGTATCATGAATAATGCATTGTCATAATTGAATGAATGAACGGCTTGCCATGGCAGATATACAAACATGATAGAATAACTGCAGAACTTAGGAAGTAAAAACTTGTAATAATGTTGACTTGATTGGCTGGCTGGTATCCTGTCATCAGACCAGTGTTCCAAGGTACCATTTTATGGTATGTTTATTTGAACATATCATATTGTCAAACAGAGGTTTAAGATGCACTTAAGGCATTTTGAAATAACAAATTTTTCTTTATTTATACAGATTCAACACCAGACACCAGATTTGGAAGAAATGGAATTTTAGCAATGAATATGAACTCTTTCCTCATCCTTTTCCAGAGTTGAACCAGGGAAGTCCTTTCAATTAAACGACTAATGCTAAACTAAACACAATGGCTTTAATTTAAGAAAATTAAAAACTGAATTTTTGTTGTAATATGTCATAAATAGTGTTTGCTCATTAATAGTCAAATTAATCTGACAGTTATGCCACTATGTAGGCAGGTGTATATATTTGCATTTTCATTATTATTATTATTTTTAAGTATTTTTTTATTGTGAATGTAGCTTTTTGGGGCTTCATTTCTATTGACAGTCTTGGTAAAGAGTAATTATTCTTGGACTATTTAGAGATTGGTTTTTGTTATTTAAATTTGTATAATTTTTTCTAAATAAACAATTTTGCTCAGATTGTGGTCCAGTTACTGTATGCCTTTTGGGCTCCAGTGATTTATGATTTGCTTCCATATGTATTCTTAATTTTCTTTCATAGATATATAATTACCAAATAGAATCACTAGAAGAATAAGATCTGAACAAATGCTTGAAAGATTTTATTTCTGACATTTAAGCTCTGTTATGCTGTAGGACTGAAAGAAAATCTACCCCGTCTAAGGGCAGCCTCAGGCAAATGGCCTGTTATAGTCGGGCGAAACGTGGTGTGCCAATTTATATTGACAACATAAGAGAGGAAAAATTTAATCCACACTCCAAAATTTTGCGATGATTGAAACGTTATTGTGCACACGGGCCTCGTCAATAATTGCTTTAAATTATTAATATAATACCACCTGACCGCCTCCTTTCCCACAGAATCGCATGAAAACCAAATCTCGCCAGCTGCTGGTGGATCTAAATTCTGTAGCGAACTTGCTTTTAATTTTGTAACTTGTTGATAAAGTGAGGTCCACATGTTTATATTAGAGTGGCGAGACATGTAGTTATTTGGCTGCTGAAATTGCCAGGTACATTGCTGCTACGCCACATGTAAAAGATCGTACAACGTATTCTGTTAACGCATTAAATTATATGATTGACTTCAGCTCAGTATCTAGACTGCTGAGTGGGCTTCAGAGTAGTCTGAATTACCTGGTGGGTGCATGTGATTAGATCAAAATTGCAACTGTGATGCGCATGCGCCACGGTTATGGACGTACTGAAAATATCGCGTAATAATTCATAGCTTTACATTTGGGATCGTGTGGTTAGTGCCAAACTATTCCACTATGCCAAGGCGTGAGTATGTCTAAACGGATGACATGTATAGTTATTGCATGCATGAAATCTCTTTCCGTCTGGATAGTCAGGCCACCACCGTACTCGTTCACGAACGTGCCTAGCAGTGACACTGTGTTATATCGGCTCATAATTTTCGCTAGAGAAAATCGCATTTCTACCAATTTTGACTAGTGTCATGGTTGTACAAATATGACTGGAGTGCGATATTCACAATATGACTTCCATGAATAAACCGGATTTCTGGGGGTTGGTGTAGCCTTGTGCGCATGTGCACTCGACCTTTTGGGGATGGGTCGATAGAAACAAGATGGCGACTCTGGCAGAAGCGCCAATACAACTTCTGAAGTAGATGTTTGATTTTACGATTATATCGCGTTTTTAAGCAACTCCCTTACGGGTTCCATGTAACATGAAGCCCATGAGCATGTTTTGGAATAGCTATTGACCGGAATAAGACCGAAACTAGTCAGCAAGATGTGCGAGAGCTATACCCGCTCGGTGCTGCGTGTTTCGGTGGCGCAGATCTGCCAAGCACTGGGCTGGGATGCGGTTCAGATCACTGCCTGCGATCTGCTGTCCGATGTTCTGCACCGATATATCCAGCAGTTGGCAAGGGGCTGTCACCGGTACTCTGAACTCTGTACGTATTACATATTTTTTATACCTGGTGTTCTTAAAGAAAGTAACCAAAGAAAGTTAATCACTAAACATGTACCACTCAGTGACTAGCGCCCCCTTAATGTAAGGCCTAGAGGCTGGCATAACATTTGTTGTCAAAAGCAAAGTGGCTATTAACGAAAACAGTTCAATGCTTTATTTTCATTAATGTCGTGATCGTTGTTCGTTGTTTTAAACACAATCACGTGTATCTACTTTTTACATGTATTCGTCTTGCATAACTACTATAGCAGTCAAAGTTAGTTGGTGTAACGTTACCACTTTGACTGCTTCTTCTCAGCTTTACTCACATGATGGCTAATAATAACATTATCAAGACATACCTTGATAATGTTTTTTTGTCACAGCTGAAAGGGCATTTCAACTAGCTTCTTATTTACAAAAAATATGTATTGTGTCATTTACATATTATGGATTGGTCTGATACAAAGATGGAAGGACAGATCCAGTACTGGATGATGTTGGCCAGGCATTCAAGCTGCTGGGGGTGAGTTTGAGTGAACTTGAGGACTACGTCCACAACCTGGAGCCCGTAGCCTTTGCCCATCAGACGCCACTCTTCCCTGTTAGCAAAAACAACGTCCTCCAGTTCCCGCAGCCGGGAATCGTAGATGGGGAGGAGAGGAAGGACTACATTCCAGATTACATGCCACCACTGGTCTCCTTACAAGAGGGTAGGTTTTCCTAAAGTATTCCATTTCTTTAATGTCAGTGCTTCTGTTTGTGTGTGAGTGGGCTTTCTGTGCATGAATGCATAGTACTGGATTAGTTGGATTATCTTGACTTGTTTCTTCCTCATCTCTGCAGAGGAGGAGGAGGAGGAGGTCCTTGCTGACATGGGCACCTCAGCTGAAGCTATGCAGGTGCCACTGGATGAGGATGAGGATGAAGAGGAAATGGAGGAAGATGAGGCAGTCAACGATGAGAACCACCCACTGAAGAGACACCTGGACAGTCCAGATGCAGGCATTGGCATGATGCACACTTCCAAGAGACCACGCATGCACCCTGGCCTAAGCCCGGAATGGGGCATGGAGCCTAGGGAACCCCTCACTTCCCTCAACCCACAACATGTTCCTGCAGGTGTACTAGCTTCCCAAGACAGCCTTGGGACCCTATCGCCAGATCCACCTTCTGGAACTGCATCTCTCTTCAGACCGCAGCCAGTAGTGCCTAGGCACTCTGATCATAAATCCCATGGAACTCCTGCAAGAAAGCCTAAGGTCTCCTCCCCTGGCAGACCAAGGACTAAGTCCCCTAAAGGTGTCAGTGCTGGACATATGGGTGGTAGCCCCATCCGTTCACCAAAATCTTCTAAGGAGAGGAAAAAATCCCCAGGCAGGACTAAGAGTCCTAAAAGTCCCAAGAGCCCAAAGATAGGTTCTGCTAAAGCTCCCCCTCAACCCCAGGGCAAGGTGGATGGCTTGCATAAGCTACCGCTATTGGCCCTGAGTGAGAGAATGGGCAAAGAGAACATTCATCTGCGTCAGAGTATGGAAGAGCAGGAGTTGGCTGAGGCCCACTTTAGGAAGCTAGAGCCAGATGATACTGCCATCAATGATTCCATTGATGCAGTGATTGCTAGAGCGTGTGCAGAACGGGAGCCCGACCCGTTTGCCTTCTCTTCGGGCTCGGAGTCCGAAAGTAACGGGTTCTCCAGCCCCAGGAGACTCACCATCATGGAGCCGTCTACACCCAAGCTTCCGTTTGGGCCCAACGTTTCTGGCAAAGATGCTTCAACACCGCTTCATCTCCATGCAGGCCCAGGTAACTGGACTATGGATGACTCCATCAATGAGGTGATTCGTAAGGTCAATCAGGGAGGGCAGTCGGGCCCCGCTCAAAACCAAGGTGAGTTCATGTCCTCAGGATCAGCCTCCCCACCTACTCCTGAGCCCCTCCTAAAGGCCTTTGAGGAGAAGAATAAGACTGTGACCCCTGTGGACGTCAAGAAGAAGCTCAAAAAGGAGCTCAAAACTAAAATGAAGAAGAAGGAAAAAGATAAGCCAAAAGACAAAGATAGGGACAAGGACCGGGGCAAGTTGAAAGAAAAGAACAGGGATAAGAACAGGGATAAAAACAAGGAGTTTTCCAAGGAGGGCAAGCTGTCCTGGACCGAGTTTGGCTCCAAGGAAGATGAGCACATCCATCCACGGGACTTTGCTGGACCTGAGGCCACCCTGAAGGTCAAGTCCAGAGATGGAGATGGCTTCAAAAAAGAGAAGGATAAACACAAAGATAAGAAAAAGGATAAAGAACGTAGTAAGAAGGATAAAGAGAAGCGGGACAAGGGAAAAGACAGGGGGAAAGACAACAAGCCCAAACTGTCAGCCCTCACCCCGTTTGGAATGCCCGACCTCCCTCCACTGTTTAGCCCCCCTGCCTGCCTGCGCATCCCCTCGATGCTGCCTCCCTTACCCCCTATCCTCCAGGACAAGGATATAAAGACGAAGGAGAAGGACAAGAAGAAAGACAAGAAGGAGAAGAAGAAGAAGAAAGAGAAGGAGAAGGAGAAGGAAAAGGAGCGAGAGAAGGCCAAGGAGAAAGAGCGGGAGAAAGAAGAAAAGAGGAAAGAAAAGGAGAGGGAAAAGGAAAAGCGAGAAAAAGAGAAAGAAAAGGAGAGGATTCGGTTGGAGAAGGTAACATCTCATTCAGTATTTAATATGCATCTTTAAAGACCAAGGGATACATGCATATCAGTATTTAGCTCAGGTGCTTGTGGGACTAATACTAGTTTAGGCCCATTGCTGTCACTGTTTTGGTCCTACTTACCTATGTTTTAGCTGTAGTCATGCTAAAATAATTAATCTTTTTAAAGAGACAGTCCTTGATTGCATTGTAGCATCTCACAGAATCCCATATTTCTAACCAAGCTCAATGTTCATGTTATTAAACAGCTGTGCGGGGGGGGGGGTCTCACGATTGTGAAACCAAAACAATGTTTATGTAACGCTGGTTGCTTAAAATCGGTGCGAGCCCTTCCCTCCCCTACGTAGTTATGCGGCAAAACATTACCAGCTAACCGGGTTGGAAATGTGAGGCTCTGGGGGTGCTTTAACAGATTTAAGTGTCCCTTTTTTTTTAACAATAAGTATATAATGTAAGGACTATTACTTTATCCTCAGATAAAGTTGTGCCATGTCCTCACTGTGGTGGCACAGCACACTGGGTGAATACAAAGGAAATACTTGTTAGCATGTAGTATTAATAATTTGCCCTATGTCTCTCTTGCTTCCTTCAGGTGAAACAGGATACCCCAATGGTTGTGCCATCCCCAGTCATTCCCAGGCTCACCCTCAGAGTGGGAGCTGGTCAGGACAAAATGTAAGTATTGGATGTACTAATAATCTTTAGACCAAAAGACACCAACCGACCGGTGTGGCAGGGGTTTTCCACATGACTGCAAACTGAACTCAACCTCCTGCATGCATGCTTGCATGTGCACTAACAAACATTCCAAGGTGTATAGCAATGAAACAGTGAATACTAACTTAGGCTTTTATTTTCTCTTTCTGAGTCAACAAAAGCACTGGCAACAACGTAAAGTGAAGCCATATAATTGTGTGCAGATAGACATTCTGCAGTTCTACTAGTTTAACTCCTAATTTAACTGCCCTGTCTATCTGTCCTGTGTGTCTATCTGTCTATTCTAAACTAAAGTCATCTCTAGTAATGTATTATCACTGCCATCACCTATGGTGTCTCACGAACAATAAAAAGCAAATAACTGATCGCCACAGCCTTGCATACACCTGACTTCAATATACACTAAGGCAGATTTTGTAAGAATTGTCCCTTAACAAATGATTTTAGCAGTTTTTTGTGTCAGCTCAGCATTGTAACTATCCTGTAAGTGGTGTCTGTAATGCCACTTATCTACATGACACTTCCTCTATTAATATTATAGAATTTGCAGGAGATTCTTGTCCTTACTGGTTTTATGTGTGTCTGTCCAACAACAGTGTTATCAGCAAGGTAGTGCCAAACTCGGAGCCCAGAACGCCTGTACCCAAGACCCCCGCTCCAAAAGCCGTACCCAGTCGCCCTCGAACACCCCCACCGCCCCCAATTCTCTCCTCGGTCACACCTGCCCCGGCCCCACCTGCCTCCCCGCTTCCCCCTGCGGCAGCTCCTCCACCAATACTCCCCCCCACTTCTCTGTTCGCCTCCGCAAGCTCCCTCAAAACTCCAGTACGCAGCGTGGTGACGGAGACTGCCTATGTGGTGAGTGCTATTGACCTCTTATCCTCTCTTAATTTAATGGAGAGGCCAGGGTACAGTCTTTGGAATAGACGAGTACAGGATGCTACAGATGTATTGTATGGGTTTAATCCACAACGGATGTGAACTGTAAATTCCTTGCACTTAAGATATTTGGGAATACAAAACATTTTTACCTCCATCCCGTGATTGTCATACCCTGACTGATATTTAAGCATGTTGTAATTCTGTGCATGTACGCTCTTTATTTGCCCAAGATCCGAGATGAATGGGGCAATCAGATCTGGATCTGTCCTGGATGCAACAAGCCTGATGATGGAAGCCCCATGATAGGCTGTGATGGCTGTGATGATTGGTACCATTGGTAAGAGGCATATTTCCATACATCCTATGCATCTCTGTCCTTTGGTATACAATGTCGTAGCTCTGCACTAGTGAGGTGTTTCAAACACAGCGGCGTGGTGCAGCATGTATTTTCTGGCCGATGCCTATTGTTGCGCTACCACGCTAACCTTATATACGATGGTCTTTTTCTTTTCAGGCCTTGTGTTGGTATTCTTACAGCCCCACCAGAAGACCAGCAATGGTTTTGTGTTAAATGTGCCAGCAAGAAAAAGGACAAAAAACACAAGAAAAGGAAACACAAAGTCCATTGAGACTATGCAAACAAAAAAACAACAAAATTTGGTGGACATTTTTTTTGGACTTGCTCAAGCCATCTTGGAACACTTGTGGCACTGCTGTTAAAAGAAAAGAGAGAAAGGAAAGGAACTTGTGACTGACATTCACTTGAAGATTTTAGTGAATGAAATCTGTTATTAAAGATTGTAACTTTATTTAAAAATACAACAACCTTTACCAGCACATATCCAACCTCATTTCTCCTTTGGGCTGTTACCCTTACTTAATGCTTTTCTTGGAGGCTTTTGTTGATGTGGATGCCCAGTCTTCAGGAGTGTTAAGATAAATAAGGGGACCTTGAGCTTTGATCTGGTTGTAAAGATCAGAGCTCAATGTTGCCATGGTGTAGAGCTAGATCAGAGTTAAAAGATCAGCCTACATCCATTGCCCTTGTCAAATTTCTGTTCCATTAGTGTTTCCACAGAAGGAATGACTGATACTTGGTAAACTTCTTCCCCAGTTTCTGCAGTATCATGAAACATGTCATGTACATAAGAGAGAGAGAGAGAGTGTGTGTGTGTGTGTGTGCACGTGTGTGTGTGTATGTATATGTAAATACCAAGCCTTGTGTTTTTGTCTTAGAATTCTGACTTATTAAATCCATTTACAGATATTGGTTTTTAACTTTAATGATTTTCTGTAATTTCTGTACATTTTTTTTTAATTCAAAGTTTGTATTTTTATTTTTCTTCATAATGGATTTGTCCCAAAGTTATAATGTAGCTCTGCTTGTTGTAATGTTATTCATTTTGCTGATATTTCAATATTAAAGATGAACAGTCTGTATCAACAGACTTGGAAATGTGAATCTCATTACCATTAAAAATGTATAAATCACTGTCTTAAATTATGTTAAGTTCATGCAAAGTCCCCACCCACCTGTTTTGTCTGGATGCATTGGGCTTGCCCCACAAAATACAGTGTAAATATTTTAACAAATCAAGTTGCAGATGTTGAATTTATTCCACGTGGTTTCTGAGTCTGATAAACCTGAACAAATTGTGCCCGATGTATATTTAGTCTATTGTATCTGCTTAGTTTGCCCGTAGCTCTCGTAATCTGTCACTTTTGCACCCCTTAGATTAATCTAAAAGGATGATTGTCGGTGTAAGATTTTTAACAGGCCGATTGTGTCCACTTGTGCAATTGAATTATGAGGAGCAAAACATCTGAAAATGTAATTGACCGTTTTTAGCATTGTTTCCTCGCCCTTGCTTTTTGTTTTCTCTTTGCCCTTCTCTAGATGACCAGATGGTGTCGCGCTTCGCTACGGATTGGTATACACTGCAACCATAGTCTGTAAATAAGACTGCAACCCACATTAGAATTGATTCAGTCTGCTCAATGAAAAGTCACAATTGTCCAAATAGCTGATGTAAGACCTGCTGCAATTGTCTCCTCTTCCTGGCTAGCTGTACGCAGAATACTTATCTTTACATTTACTGTTTGGCCATTTTGCAGCCACTTTTATCCAAAGTAACATTGCATTTGGAAATGGGTCATAAAGTGCTCCAAGTTACAGGATAGGTTAATAAAATGTAAGACTTAATTAAATGTTTCTTATTTATAATGGTGGTTAGCACAAACATTTAGTCTCTAATCTCTTTAATATTGAAAATCTCACCACTGTTGATGCTTCTCACTGGGCTTAGAGTAAAATGCAGTTCAATGGGCAAATGTTTAAGCCCCCCAAAACCATGATTTACTGACTACTGCAAGTTCCCTTGTAAGAAATGCCTTTGTGTTCTACTGAAAAGTAATAGTCACGACCCGTATGCTTTCGATATGCATTCCTTCCCGGTCGAAAACAGGAAGTAACCTACTGTTTCTTTTGTTAACTAAACACATTACCAAAATTATGGAGGGGGGGACAATTAGAGTTCCTTCCCCAGAAATAAAATAAAATAATGACGCAATTTTCTGTAATTTGCAGTGGCGTCTCCAGCACGGAAGGCTGGGCGCAATAAACTCTTTATGGGCTTTATCCGACTTGTCTACTGTTAGCTTTCAGTTCCAGATTGCATCTGTGGGGCGAGTGGGCAATCCCGGTGTAACACCAAATACTGTGACCGTCGACCGCAGAGGTGCTTCTTATGGGTAAAGAAGGAATAACGGGGGGATCTTTCCTGTCGTTACGGGTCCCTCTATTTGTAAGTTTCATAGACTGCTGTAGCCTAGTTTTTCTAAAATACATTATTTCATGTATAGCCTATATTATTTTTACCTCATCTGGGCATTATGACAAAAACATAACCACAGTTTGAACAATCACAGAGGGGCTCATAACGAGAAGAAAGATCCCCCGTTATTGTTCCGTTCCCCATAAGAAGCATTGGCAATAACAATCATGAGCAACAGAAGCCTCTGCGGTCACAGAATTCGGTGTTCTACGCCTGAATACGCCTGAACCAAGTCGGTGAACTCATGTGTTAGCGTGTTTATTAGGAATAAAATTTACAAGGAGGGCGATCAGGATATTGATCAGAATACCAGGCGTTATTGATCAGGATAATGCGCAATGTTACAATATCCCCTGCCATGAATGCCTTAATGTAGGCCTATTCAAATTTAGTTTGAGAAACAATCGTTTTTTGATTACAGCAGTCTATGAAACTAACAATTAGAGGGACTCGTAACGACAGGAAAGATCCCCCCGTTATTGCTTCGTTCCCCATAAGCAATAACAATCAGTGTTTCGGTTTCAATGCGCAACAGCGCCCTCTGCGGTCACAGAATTTGGTGTTACACCGGCACAACTGCTCCAAAAGTGTCAAAAGTTCCATGGTTGCTGCTCTGTCTTACGGTGCACATTACAAATTATTATCTGAATTATTAGTTATTTACTGCCATTCATGTCGCTAGGAATTTACATTTGAGAAATACAATAAAATAATGAATAAATAAATGACGACCAATGTGGTCACCTGATTTGGGTGCGCCACATGATCACGCCTAGTTAGTGAGCCAGAAGGCAAAACAACCGGATTGAGGGATGGCTAGCTTTAGCTGGTACTAGCCAACTATCTTACAAAGCAAACTATGCCTATATTTCTCAAATGC
>JAODLI010000548.1:0-11946 GCA_027575585.1 Percopsis omiscomaycus | reverse complement strand
TTGAATGGAGAAGAGGACATGGACATAGGAGGAGAAGTGGAGAACACCGGATGAGAGAAGTGGAAGGGAGGAGGTTAGAAGTGGGGAGAGGTGGAGTGAAGTGAATGGGAGAAGAAGGCAGAGGGGAGGAGAAACAAGGAACGGAGCAGTAAAGGAGAGAAACCCTTCTTCACCCTTCTCTCATTTTCTGTCATTGTCTAGCACTTGATCCCTCTTTTACGGGTGAAACATAGTCTTTTTTATCTTATTTTAGTCAGAGATCAATGGCATTCTGCAGACACACAGACACAGTCTGCTGTGTCGTTTACTTGCATTTCACTAGAACACGACCTGCCTGTACCATACTTCAGGGACTGTAGACTTCACAGACATTCATTCATTGATTTTCAAAATGCACCTGAAAGGCCTTTTTCAGATTGTGGCATGTGTGGTTTTTATGGTGTGCCATTACAGGAGACATGTGACACAACGACAGGAGACCAGGGGCCCTCGAACACATCAGCTGACAGGGAGGAGATATACTTAGTGGGCAAATGTCTATTTCTAGTCTTCAGTTTGACAAACTCGGCAATGTTGAATATGTTTCCCCAACTGAACTTCGCTGAATGCGTCATTATTTTATAAAATAATGAAAGGAACACTGACCAAAAGTCGCCTGTAATGTGTGTTTTGTGTCATATTTCCCTCTGCAGCAAAATATTTGTAAGAATGAGGAAAAAATAATTGCAAAGTGCATCAAAGCAAAGCCAAGAAACATTGTGATTCGCAAACCTAATCTACTCACCTTTGAATACTAATATTTGTGTACTAATACTGTAATACATTTCACCTGTTAAATCACTTTACCTCATGAAAAAGATTATATTGGTTCAATATATTTTAAAATAGTTTCTGAGGAAGTAACATAATAAAGTCAATAAACTTTTATTTACTTGTCCTGACAAATTAATGAAACACTTTTGTATTAAACTTATAGCTGTCCTTCACTACATTTAGCAAAAAAAAAACACGAAGCATACAAAGTATGAAAGAGAGAGAGAGCGAGAGAAAAGAGAGAGACAGACAGACAGAGAGAGAGAGAGACAGAGCGAGACAGAGAGTGAGACAGCCTCGGTTGGCCTTGACTTTGAGGAAGTCTTGTTTCAAGGTAACAAGGAGACACCACTGTCTCATTCTCGCTCTCTCTCTCTTTCCCTCTCTCTGCTTTTCTCTTTCTGTCGTTTGGCGCCCAGGGTGAAATTATGATAATAAGAGAAAGGAAAAGCCATTACTTTGGCTGCTCTCTCATTATGGAAATGATATTAAACAGGCCCTCTGTGTGTGTACAGTATGTGTGTGCGTGTGTGTGCACGTGCATGCACACATAAACCTGACCAGCCAGGAGAGCATGCATGTTTAGTTTTTTTTAAACGCTGTCATATTTAGATGTGGGATTGTGTGTGTGTGTGTGTGTGTGTGTGTGTGGAGGTATGTGCAACTGTGGGTGTCTCTGTGTTGGTGCATACAAGCGAGTGTGCGTGCGTGTATCCGCAGGCCATGCGTACTAATCTCCACAGTGATTATTACAAGGTGTCAAACTCCCCCCATTGATTATGACATGTTAATTACACGCCCTGTTCCATCTGCTCTGAGAACACAGGACACACTAATGGGCGCATGTTTGTGTGTGGGCGTGCCCGCATGTACATTGCGACGTTGGGAGTATGTTAACAGAAGGAGAATGTGTGTGTGGGTGTGTCTCTGTGTGTGAGGTGGGGTTTCAGTCAGACAGCAGCAGTCATTGAAATAGATCAGGCGTGTGTAATTGCTGGCACTAGCTGGGGTCTCTGCCAGCGTACCAGTGTGTTTACCTGCAGGCGGTGCGCTTGGTGGAGACATTAGCTTGGACGCACAGAGGCTACAGAATTATGAAATGGTATCTTACATAGAACAATATACGCCCATTCTACCTACAGGTGAATGAATATTGTATCATTTGAGAATTAAGGAATAAGAATTTGTGATTTATTGTAATTAGTATTTTCTTTTCCTAATATTATTACATTATTACATAATAGTGGTCAATGATCTCTATAATGGTATTATTTTTGAGATGAATTAAGAATTAAGCACAATGCTGTGGTTTTTATTAGCTAGCAATTATGCAACAGTATCACTGTTTTGTGCTGATTGTAAGTTGCCCCAGAGGCATAAAATATTAATGACAAATATTTTGTACATGAATGTATCAAATTACATTCAAAAAACTTGTATATATTCCACATTAAGTACAAAACAGTACATTTGCTAGACAACAATTTATTGTGAATGTAATATTTTATTATATGTTATTGCATTCCTAGAGGCTGTTGTCTCATCATCCAGCTAATAATTTTATAAGAAACTGTGCTAATCAATAGCTGTTGTTTCGCTTGGTTTCACATAAATTGTCTTTCAAAAAATGACATTGGCAGCACTGTTCAGAAACCAATTACAATATTCTTTATGTAATTATGAAAATCTGGACTATAAACCTCCATATAATAACTCCAAGCATCTACAAGTGTAGATCTACTGTATAAACCTGTTTTTGTGGCATGTATGCATACATGCTTGTGTTTGTGTCAGAATTTTTGTGGATGTTTGTGTGTGTGAGAGTGTATGTGTATGAATGTTTTTATACGTTGTATGTGTTGTGTATGTATGGCTGCTGTGGTTGGTGTGCGGTCTTTCTCTACTCCATTGCTTGTTTAAATGCTTTATTCCACAGATCCTCAGGGGTTTATAAATATTGATTGTTAGAAGGATGGAGATATGCTACATACCCTGTCTGGACATTAGGAACACACAAACAAATACACAAAAAGGTACATTTAGCTTATAAAATCCCATATGCCGCGTCTCTCCGATGCTAACAACATTTCAGACTGGGAATAACGCAACTCTCAATTATAGATAAGGGCAGCCGAAAAAGGAACAAACCAAGCCAGAAAATATAAGTTCCTACTGCAGGAGAGTTTTCCCTGAACATCTGACCATGTGTGTGCGATTGGTATTTTCAGTCACCTACTGTCATCCTCAGATTTTTTTTTAAATCACCAGGACCATTAATAATAATAATGTACCACACAAGTTTACTGTAGATACTGTCTCTATGAGTTACAGTTATATGTTCACTAGGGCACTTGAGATGCATTGAAGCTGAATGTCACAGTCTTCCTAAAAAACCTTCAAATTCTCCTTTCTGTTTGGCCTGCTGTGCAAACGCTCCACGTAACAGGCAAGTATTCATGTTGTACTAAAACGTACCTGGACAGGTTCTACCACTATTGTTTGGAAAAGACAACCTTCCATATTGGATACACATCATTATAACAACCTGCAGGACAATGACCCTAAAACCAATAACCCCAAACGTACTTCTAAAGCAACCACTGAGGTTTTCGGGGCCAAAATCCAATTCAAACCAATTGGCTGCAGTAAAGGCCTGGCAGAGCGTCACCAGAGAAGAAACCCAGTATCTATGGGTCGCACACTCCAGGCAGCCATTGAATGTGAAGGATTCGTAACCAAATACTAAATATGAGGACTTTATGCAAGATTACAGTAATGTGTCGATATATTTTTGGTCCCCTAAAACGGGGTGAAGTATAAAAAAGGGCTGTAATTCCTACACTGTTCATGGTTTTTGGACTCAAACAGCCTCAAATTAAAGCTGACTGTCTACACTTAATGACCTCCACAGTCATTTCATTTCACATCCAATGTGGTGGAGTACAAGAGTAATACTGTATATAACCTACCAGTGTGCACGCTGCTCGACTTTCCGTAAACTCCAGCTGTAAGGTTTATACTGTGTTTTTGCTTTTATGAACCGCACAAAGTCTCAAGTCTACAATGTACCACTCAATAGGGGCTTGGTTAAAAGTATCCGGGTGCATTTTAAGATGATGCAACATACTTACAGGCACACTTGCAGACCTTTTCAAAGCCTCGTCTTTTAAAGATATGGACCACGATGGCTCCACTAGACCACACAATAGCCTGGCAGCGCTGGACTGGAGCCTGCCAGGAGTGCGGCAAGACCTCTTGAAGAAGAAGAGCATCTGAGTCTGAATAATGAGACCAGGAAGATCAGAAGACGTATTACCATGAACCCATCTGTGCTACCTGGTGCCACTAACACACTCTACACACTGCCCCGCCCCCCCAAAACACATTCAAATGCGCTGTCTCTCTCTCTGTGTGTGTGTGTGTGTGTGTGTGTGTGTGTGTGTGTGTCTGTGTGTGTGTGTGCGTGCGCGCGTAGTGTGTCTAAAGAACAGAACAGCGAGAAAGGGAGTCACCAGAAGAGAAGCTTAAAAAGAATGTGTTTGGAGTGAAAGGGTATGTTTGTATGTTTACATGCCCGTGTGTCTGTGTGCTTAAGGGGAGTAAACATGCTGCTTGCCATTTGTCTGTGTGTGTGTGTGTGTGTGTGTGTGTGTGTGTGCGCGAGAGAGTGTGGCCGGCCTCGGACACCTCTCAGCGTGTGTGTTAGAGACTAATTCGCCGTGACAGGTAAGTGATCAGAGATGCAGTGTGTCGGCTCTGTTTAGCTAGGACAGGCCTCCTGGAAATTACATCTAACTCATAACAAGCACACATACGCACACACACACACACAGAGAGCAATGAATACATAAACATATAATACCCATAAGCGCACACGGACATACACTACAACCACGCAAAAATGTATAGCACTCAAAACGCACACACACGCAAACATACATATTACCCAAAAGATGGATACTGATTCATAGGAAACAGAGTGGTGCAGAGTCGGCCAATCAAATACACACGGGTGCATGAATTCACGCACAGACAAACGCACGCACACATACGCGGACAGATAGGCCTAAAGTCAGAAAGGCACACACACACACACACACACACACACACACACACACACACACACAGATGTCGTGCCAGAAAACAACTTATTCAGTACCTGTCACCTCTGTTTAATAAATAAGATTCTGGTTGCGTGTGTGTGAGAGAAGCGAGAGAAGCCGAGAGAGAGTTAGGATGCGGCGTCTTGTGTGCGTTTGTGTGTGTGTTTGTGGGCGTCCGTGCGTGCGGCTGCAAAGCAGGGCTATCTAGATTAACCATCTAGTCTGTCGGTCAGGCCCTTAATGAAACCCAATAGAGATTCTCTCTCTGTTAATGAACAACACACATACCTCATACCCTCCAATTTACACCCACAATAAGGCCCTGTCACTCACCTTGCAAGTTAGTGTGTGTCTGTGGGTGTGTGTGTGTGTGTTTGTGTGTGTGTGTGTGTGTGAGTGAGACGAGTGAGACGTGTATCTTTTCGTCACTGTTTGTTCATTTTTATTCCTCTCTCTTTAATAGGCTATTCCTCGATTTAAATGTGTATTTATCTTCCTGTGCTGTTCTCTCGTTATACTATTTTCTTTTTTACCCTCTTCCACTTCATTCAGTTAATTTAGATTCAGCTCAAATCAGTTCAACTCATTAAAACAATATTGCAATTGAAGCAATATTGTCATGCATGACAACCCATTAGCCAACAATCAACAATTAAGATTCTCATACGATACAGCCCTTCCCTTTCCGGTATTCTTTAGAAATGACTCTCCATAATGAGTAATTAAATAACTCTTATGCTATTCTAATTATTTTAATGATTTCAAATAGATTTATAGAACTGTAATGCAAAAAGTAGGTTCCCATAAAAACCCAATGTACAGTAAAGTAAATATTGTTTAAAATAGGGTTAACGTTCGACCATCAATGTCTGATTCCTCTAATGAAGAGCCCAGGGCCTGGGCCCCACAATGACAGGTGAGTGTTAGCTACAGCGTGTGTTCAGGCTGGGCTAATGTAAAGGTAACAGGTCACAATGTGTTACCTGAACAGGTATTTGACCTGCGTAGCCTCACTCTAAGATCAGGCCGTCACTCGATCTGAGAACCAGCACTCTGGCTGACTTATTCAGCAGCTACAGTAGACACCCTGTCACACTGCCTGATACCAGTGTGTGTGTGTGTGTGTGTGTGTGTGTGTGTGTGTGTGTGTGTGTGTGTTTATTTCTCTGTTTATCGTATTGTAGTTAGTAATAGTCAAGATGAAAATAATACATAATTGCGGTAAGTTGAAATAAGCTAATAAATTGTTGACAATGGACACAAAAGTTATTTCCAGTGTAAAAAATTTCTGCTGAATAGAATACAATAGAATATTTATATGAATACAAAAAATAAAACAGCAACATGTTTTCAACACGTCGAGGCAATGGAGTCTTTCACATATAGGCTGTTGGCAAAATATTGTGTATCGTAATTATTACAGTGAAAGTCTATGTGTGTGCGTGCACACACACGCACACACATACATACACACACCCCAGAGGAGAGGTCGAGCCAAGATTTATGTACCCGTCTGACTTAGCTACACCTATAATAGATAGATACAGGCACGCACACGTGCGCACACACACACACACACGCACACAGACACACACAGGTCTGACTTTCACTAGCTTCTCATATGCAACAGCCCAGACGTCTGAAACACACACCACAGATCACATCACATCATCTGAGCTACCTTTGCTGCACACTATTACCTTTCACATGGTTACCTTACACACAATGTAAGCTTTCTGAGTAATTACCCCACCTTACACTGGCTGAATGTTGGCGTTGGGGCATGACATCTCTCCCGTGCTGTGGCGCGGCTTTTTGGACATTGTAAACTTTACAGGCTAACCTTTACAGTCTTCTGAACAGAGGCGAGGCGGTTGGTGTTTTATGTAGGACGGCTGGCGTATAGCTCTGAGGCCCGTATAAGGATTTAGCATTGTAAATATTCATGCATTGTAAATATCCATGGCTAATTATTTTAGTTATAGTAAAAACTACACATTAAAGACAAAATATATTTATTGACATAAAGTTTGAACTTTTTTGACAGCCAATATTATAATTATTTATTTATTTTCTTTAAAGGGGCCATAGAATGCATTTATTTCTGCATTTTATTTTGTTCTCCAATGTTTACATAGAAGGAATGTGACTTTGATTGGGATGAAAAATGCCCAGATACGGTTGTACACCCCCATTTACAACCATTTGATTTGGCCCTAGAATAAAACAGGCTCTTTTCCCTTTTTTAGATGCCCTCATGAATGATTTGATGACCTCTTCTCTGATTGGCTGGTTTACGGCGAGGCACCTCAATTGCACACACACAGAAGCAACATGTCTGAATAGATCGCTAGAACTGTCCGAGGTGAACCATGGAGCGTTTAGGCATCCAACCTTACAAGCATCGCTGTGGCAGCCTACATCATGTATAAGCGGGAGCTGATGAGAGCTGATCATTTCCACTTCAGTGTTGGAGAAGCTGACGTTAGATAGCATGGCTGGTCTAGGAGTGTAACGGTTCTGAAACTGAGACAGAACCTGCGATACAAACGTCCATGGTCTCATGTCGCAGTTCCGGAAGACGGAACCGCAACGCACCCATCCCACTGCAGGTGCAGCATGTTGTGCTCTGATTACGTTACTAACGTAACAAACCCCATTTTTCATTTCACAATTAAACTCTAAAACCGCAGATACTTTCTAGATAGTTGCATCAAAACACAACGCCAAGCGACGTATACATCCTTTTGTTCTCAATAATGGCCCATTAAGCCTCTGTCACTACGATTTCGGGGCTACTCATCTAGCCTTGAGTCTCAAAAACCTTTCAAACAATAACAGAAACATGCTAGCAAGCTTTTTCCTGGGTTTGAGCCATGAATATTTACAATGCTAACACACATTAGCATTGCTCTGTGGCTAATTCCCGCCTTGTGACAATCTCCCAGTGAGGAAGAAACAACATCACATTTTAGATGCCCAGGAATGCTTTTTAGGACTTCTGACACATTATATTGTGATGTATCCTTTAGGAAATGCAACTAATGGCATCAAGCTCTAATTATGAACAAGCTCTGACTGGGCTTCGGGCTTCATCCATCATGCTTCACACTGCTGTCTGTCTGTTTACGCAACGCTGTAATCACTATCTTACTCAACTGCCATTTGTCTTCCTGTACGACTGATTGGCTTTCTCCTAATCACCTCTGCTGTAGCACATCATTGCTTTGAGATGGACTCTAATGAACCCTGGACAACATCACCAACAACAGACTCTCACTGTCACCTCAAACATGGGCCAATTCTGTCTGAATTGTGCAGCTCACAGACCACATAATTACAAGACAGAAGTGGCACAGACCAAAATTTCTGATGTGTAGGGGTTGGTAGAATAGTGCATCCCTCCACTAGTATATTCAAATTCAAAGATGCATACCCTGGGATAACTTTATTATTAATTTATAAGGCTACGTTCCCTATATTTTCCTACTTACAGCTCCAAATATGAAATATTATATTATAATATATATTATAATATAATAATATATAATATAATATTGAAATATTCCAATCCTCTTAGTTCAACCTGCAATCATATGGTATCATTGTGGGCTGGTGTGCTACTTCAACAACCTGTAGTTTGTTGTTCAATATTCCTGATTTAAAGCACCACTATGCAGAATATTAAAGACATTCCAATTCTCTTATTTTCAACCTGCAAAACAACAAAGTAGAAAACTGGAATAAACAACAAAGTGGGGAAGGGTTGTTGAATCGGATGCCAGCCCACAATGATACCATCTGATAGCAGGTTGAACTAAGAGAATTGGAATGTCTTTAATATTCTGTCACAAAGCCTGGAGGAGCTCACCAGAGTCATTGTCACAGGGTCCTGCAGGGGGCAGCGTAGTAGTCCCACCAAGGTGCAGAAGACATTTGCCTCTCCTGGGTAGACCCCCTAGGATCAGGGTTGCTAAGTCCACACTTGGCTATTGTTTTAAACATTAAAAACTGTATTTGGATATACAGTACAGTATATTATGAAAAAGAAACAAAATAATGTATAATTTTTTTGGTCTATATCTTTTTTGGTGTATACAAATGTTTATAGAACTGTAGTTCCCACTTGGTCCTGTAGGTACGGGATGATAGTCCCATTTTAGTAATATAAACGTGTATGCGTGTTTGTGTGTGTGTGTGTGTGTGTGTGTGCCTTCCGATGCCTTCAGTGTTGCTCTATTCTCCAGTCCCAGAGGCCTCAGGCATCTTCTCTGGTCTGATGGATCCCAACAGGAGGGAACAGGGAATGTTGGGAACATACGGAAAACTAGATAGATTAGATTGGAGAGAGTAATGCAGTAATAGATAGATACATAGTGTGAGTGTGTGAGTGTGTGTGTGTGTGTGTGTGTGTGTGTGTGTGTGTGTGTGTGTGTGTGTTTGTTTTCAGCGAGGAGCCTGATTGCAATCTAATGGAACAGGGGCCTCAATTCTAAACACTGTATTCATACAAAACACTGCTTACCACATACTATCTATGCAAAGCGTGTGATTTATAAAAAATAACATTGCCAGTAAAATCTCACTAACTCTGACATGTAGAGACCTTATGGAGGCAGCAATTAGGAACAGGAAACTGCAACTCCAATGGCAATGAATTAAATAGTGGAAACTTCTATTAGATTGATATTGTCGGATATATTTATAATTATTTTTTTGTTTTTTTATTTTTTTATTTTTTTTGAATATATATTTGGATGTTAACAGGACGATACAACAAGGACACTAACATACATACGCAACATAACAATTTGTGTGCATGGTTATCATAAATCGGGAATATTTTTAGGCACTTTCCATTTTCTCCATAGATAACCTATTTTGTGAGTACGTAAGAAGTGTTTTATGAATGAGGCCCCAGGCCCCTGGTAAGTGGAAGCACCGTGACGGGGGAGTTTACTGCAGATAGACTAGATTGGCCGTTCATTACCAGCCATGTAGATGCACACACGCACACAGCTGCTATATCTGGGGACTCAATGCAAGTTAGTACTTACAGACCACAATCTAGAGCATTGCACTCAACAAAAGGTTTGTGCGCGTGCGTGCGTGTGTGTGTGTGCGTGTTTGTGTACGCAGTGTCTCTCCTTGTCTCTGTGGGCTAACTATGTAGAGGTACGTGCACATATGAGAACTACACACATAATGCATGTGCATTTCGCAGGGAGAACCGACCTAAAGTATGTGTAGTGTAGAGAGGTAAAACAGCTAGAGCTATGTATACATAGATGCCAGATGTGTGTGTAAACATGCATCAAAAAAAGAAATATATAGAGAACGCTAATGTAAAGCTTTTAGAGGCAAAGGGTGTAGCTCAGGGTCTCCTCTTCTCCTCTCCTTTTATACCTCCCCCTCCCTCTCTCAATATGTTCCTGATTCCCAGCATTCCTCAGCAGTGCACACTGGGGAGCCTTTTTAGATTTTACGCTTGGATATCAGTTTAACTCCCCGTTTACCCCTCTGACAACACACACACACACACACTCCCTAAGTTCTTTCTCTTTCTCTCTTTTTCCCTCTCTCTCTCTCACACACACACACACACACACACACACACACACAGAAAGAGGAAGTACTGCTACCCCACATCCTATTGCGGTGAAAGGTGTGTATATCTCTGCTAACTGGATGGGACTTTGTGTACTTTTACAAAGCTGTTGTTTTCGTTTTAACAGTCTTTATTTAGGTTTGTTCAAGACGAGTCATCATTTCAGTAAAGAGTATGGTCTTATTGTAAACTGCAAATGAATATAAATTACAGTATGACAAAATCACTGCTTATGTAAGCATCACAACTTATCTTAGCACACATAACAATTTCACATCCGCATTTAAAATAATAATAGAAAATAGCCCATTCATGTTATTCAATAAACAATGCTGAGGCTTATATATTTCTTTTGGAGCAGTACAATAATACAATTATATTGCATTGCTCTATTCAAATACTATTCTATTCTACTGTATTCTGCACTATTCTATTCCATTCTATATCCATGTGTTGATTTATTCATGAGTGCCTTCAGGGGGGCTGATATGCTAATGAGCAATGCCTGAGGGGGCGGGACAACAATACGACCACGAATGACTGCAAGCGTGACCAATGAATGTATAAAATGTATCCACCGACATCTGCGTTTACAAGCTCTGATCTGTCCTAAAGTATGTCTTATTTCCTTCCATCCTTCCTACCTTGTTTCCTATATTCCTTTACTTTTACAGGTTTACAGACAAATGTTGACACAAATATATACAATATTTAAAATTCAAATCAATAGCATAGATAGATGAAAAGCATATAGATGTCACATCTAATTGATCTATAATATCTTTTACCCTATCCATCCCTCCCTCTATTCTCTCCCCTGTCCTAAACCCTTAACAATAACCTCCTGAGTTCAAAGGTCAGGGGTGTGTGTCGGGGGGTGGGGGGCGTTAATTGGTGACATTGAAGTCAGAATACCCGCCCCTCTTTTTTCCTCTGTTAAAGCAGCTGGAAATAAAGTGATTGGATCATTAGATTGATTGGCAGTACATAACCCAGACTATGAACATCCGTGTGTGTGTGTGAGTGTGTGTGTGTTGGAGGTGACAACAATGCATTTCAATAGCTCTAATGTGAAAGTTGTCGATATCGCTGATCCAAAACACAATGCCTCATAGGAGACTATTGCCCTTTGGCCAAAAGTGTGTGTGTGTGTGTGTGCGCGCGTGCGTGAGAAAGAAAGAGAGAGAGAGGATATATGGATATCTTCGGTGTAAATTTGTTAAACGATCAATGCAATGCTAATCTTACTCAATTAGGATTATGGTAATGGAACAATCTATGAATTGATTCAAGCAGTTGCAATGTAGAACAATTCTGCAATAACTGAATGCATATGATATCATTTAGATCAAAGAACACAGTGTTAGGTTTGTGTGTGTGTGTGTGTGTGTGTGTGTGTTTGTGTGTGTGTGTGTGTGTGTG
>JAODLI010000547.1:0-11947 GCA_027575585.1 Percopsis omiscomaycus | reverse complement strand
CGTGAGTGACTGGCTGTTTGCAATTCGCAACCTTCACGACTAGATGTCACTAGAAATTACACACTGGACCTTTAAAGGTCAGTTCCAAGTCTAAATTTGTCTAAAGTCTGAACCTCGAGTCTCCTGTTTATGTTCCATTTAGTTGGTAAACTATCAATAGCAAGGCTACCCTACCTGTTTCCACATAGCCCATTGGTAATCTGACACTGACGTGTGTGCATCAATCTGACAAAGCTAATCTTACTATGACGCTTGGCATAATTTCTCAGTTTCTCTATAACACTGCACTATACAAATTACTAAAAAGACCTACCTTTTGGCCAAAAAGCATATGTATGATTAAGAAAATGCAGGGCTTTCCTCCAAAATAGATATATTTCACTCCATTTTAAATTTACCGGTAGTCTCTATTCAATGGTACACCCTGTGAGGATCTCTAAGATAAGTAATAATGCATGTCTTAAAAATCATGTTAATCATTTAACAGTGGGCTATCTTTACATTGTGAATAATGTTAGCAGACAATGATGACCAAATAATGTAAAACTGGTTTAATCAATACTCATTATTGGCTGAAATTCATTGTATTCATGTAAAAAAACAAACAAAACAAAAAAAACATTCAAATGTTACGACATTACAAATTTACAAAATATCATTATTTTATTATAATATATATATGAACAGTCAGGAAAGATAATCAGTCAGGCTATATGTGAAAGATAATTGATTATACTCTTTAGCACTTGATTTAATACTTAGCACAATTAAGAAAACATTTTAATTTAAAATCAGTAAAACCATCACAAAGTCATCTTCAAATACAGTTAATATACAGTAAATCAATATAATAAGAAACATAACTGTAACCAATTTGGCCTATGTGCATTCCTGTGTGTGTGAGTACCCATTCGTGATTTCATCTGGTGATGGGCAAAATCTTCTTCCGTTCTTGAAGGTGCTCTTTCATTTTCTGGCTGGATGTGTGGGGACACTGTGGTGCCACTTTTCTTCTCCCTGAGAGATGGGGTCGGATAGCGTTCCCAGTCGTTTGAGTGGAGAATCTTGTACTCGATAGTGCCATGTTGTATTTAGTGGATAGATGGATGAAAGAAATCTAAAGAGGGAAAAGAGGGACAGTGGTGACAAAATTCAAGTTTTAATGGATTACACAGTATGTCTATTAACACAATGTGACAGATGATTCATGTATATTGCAGTGCTGTGTTTAAATAGAAGGAAATATTTGAATGTACTGTATACATAATACTTGATTGCTCTGAGGTTATGCATCATTTGTCGCATCATCTGATGCCATGTTAAAAATGGTTATGGACACCAAGCTTCGTCTTAGAAAATGTTGGAGAACACTTGCCTTGACAGAGGCTGGATGCCATGTTCTGCACAAGAGTGCTTATACTGTGCGTGAAGGTGACTGATAGACTTGAACACAGGCTCCAGGTACTTTCTTTGATGAACTGTAGAGAGCTACAGTAGTGAGATGGAACTTTTTGGAAGGTCCAGGAGGAAAGTTTTAAGGATGTTCTGCTCTTCTGTCCTCACCCCACTCTCTGTCTCTTTTCCCTCTTCTTCCTACCCAAAAAAACACCACTGCTTTATGCCTAGGGTTGACAGAAACATGCATTGGCACACTCAGATTCTTCTACCATCTACGACAAGGATGCTCCTGTCCTCCGTCGCTTTGCACTGCTCACCTCCACTTAACAAAAATGTTCATTTCTTTCCAGTCCAATTTCCCCTAGAAGTACTCCCTCTTCCATTCTTCTACTTCTCCGCAGTGCATTTTAGTAGACTTTTGGCAGGCCGCAGACCGTTATGATATCCCTATTTGCCTTGCCTCCTTTAACAGCGTTTGATTATTCCTCCCAAGATAAAATTGCCCTATATCTTTTCTTACTCCAAATTCCTAAACTTGGTAAATACATTTTCAAATCGTTACATAATGATCTATTCATAAGCATGACATATTTCAATTGTTTATTTACGTTCATTCTTTATCATGACCTTTAACTTGAGGTGTTGTTTTATAATAATTTCCCACATGGTCCAGGGAGAGAAAGTTTACCAAATATACCATTTGCTCATGTATGAACTCCATGGAAATGGTTCATAAATGTTAGAATGTAATTTTTCCAATGGTCTTTGTAGTTTAGAAGAGAGAAACAGGGTGTCTTATCAGGCCGCATTCCAATGTGTGCTGGCAAAGGGGAGAGGGCACGGTTTCCATGATAAATTGGGGTAAGATGATTTTTCCTAAAACTGAGCGTGTACCAATTAAAAGGTAAAAGGTTGGTTGAGGTGTCACTGAAGGATAATATATAATTATAATCCTGGTTTTCAGGAATGTAAGGGATCGTGTTACAGCTTCCTGCAAAGCAACACTCAATGTTAGGTTTGGAGGAAGAGGGGGGCAAGTCCACTCTTCTTCAGAGGGCTGGCTGCACCACTGACTAAAACAATATACCAAATCATAAAAAGAAGGATAAAAGTTTCTCTTCATTTATCCTTCCGTTTAGGAATTACATAATTTACTACATTTTTGTCGTTTTCATAAAATAGTCAATAAAACAATTCATAAAAGGAAGGATAGAAGATGAGAATCTTTAAAAAGATGAGAATCCTTTGTCCTTTCTTTTATGATTTGTTTAATTGACAATCTATTTTATGAAAAGAACAAAAATGTAAATTATGTAATTCCATTAACCAAATTTGTAACAAAAATTGTTTTCCTTGAATTTGGATGAAATAAATCTGCCTATCACAGAAAAAAATAAAAAATAAAAATACATTTTGAGAATATAACAAAAAAATTGGGCAATTAAAACAAGTGTCAGCACGTGTCCTGAAATTATTTAATCATGAAGTGGACAAAAATAAAATTAGAAACAAACAATTGTTTGTATCGTTGTAGGGCATATTATACAGTATGTCAGAATTTAAACATTTCTGTAAAATATTTCTGTACATCTGTCACGGTTCGTGTGGGGTGAGCGAGAGCAAGCGCGAGCCAGAGGAAAACACACTGGCTGAATAGCAGGTGAACGCGTAAAGCGTACGTTTAACGAACAAACACAAACCGAAAAGGGCGACAAAGCCCAAACAATGACCAACGGGAAACTAAATACTAACAGAAATTAATGATAATGTCATGCACCTGTGGGGCTAATCCTCCACAGGCGCGTCATGTGGAGGGGAAGCACAGAGCGCGCACGGGCCTGTGCTCGCTGATCGAATTTAAATTTACATTTCTGTACATCAGAAACCACACTTTTTCTTCCCCATTAAAATGAAAATATATTATACAATATAATTCAACCATTTGTCTAAATTTTGATGTTTACAAAAGTATCTCAAATAAGACAAACGCAAATCTCTTTATTGTGGACCATTCTGACAGATAGGAAAAGCACAGGTGTAGCTCATACCCTATGAAACCTGTATCAGAGTAAAGGGCACATAATCAGAGTATTATATAGTTTTTAGTCACTAATAGATGTGGCCTCAGGCTTTTTACTCTAATCAGTGAGTGAAATGAATTAAACATGCCCATCAAAGGCTTAATCTTGTTTGCCTACCTATGCCGTGAGTACCTGAATTTACAAAAGCAGGTAAGACCCTATAAGACCCTAAGAAATTCTATTTGTCTTTTATGAAAACTAGGACTTTCAAAGTTAAAAGGGTAATAGAAAGCAGAGATAAATCTTTTTGTCAGACAGATTGAAAATAACTTGCCAGGAGGGAATGGAAGGCAGAGATGGTGAAGTCCACTTCCAACACCTTGACATATTTCCAAACCAGAGACAGACAAGTATACAGAGGTTAGACAGAAACTGGGAACAGCTGGAAAACATTTGGCGTCACGTCAAGTTTGTTGTCCTCCCTTTTCTTTTCTTATTTTCTCACTTTTCCACTCACTTTTTGCATGGCTTGAACATTGCTTAAAATCTATATTATCTTTAAAGCTCTAACATATGAAATAATATAAGTCATTTTGGTGGCACCTTCAGTAAGCAAGTGATATTGCAATTTAACATGTGTGTGCCAATGGGGGTGTTTATACTGATACATTTAGTTCTGCATATCCTCTCTGGTGAACCACCCTCTGCTGTTTAGGACTGGTGTAATTTTGCAGAGAATTTGATTATAAATAAGTGAAAATGAAATGGCTTTCATGAATGGGCAGTAGGCTGAAACAATATTGTATTGCATCTAACAATGATAAATATCTGCGAACTGGACATATAGATATTCTGGATTATCTCAAATTCTAGTGGAAGCGGTGGTCTCAAAACTCACCCATGTTATTCATAAACCTCTCTCTCTTTCTCTCTCTCTCTCTCACCCACATACTCCCATGCAGAGGTGCCATGTTATACAGTATATTCATCTTTATCAGTCTTTTCTCTGTATCACATTAATGAACATTGCTGGTGAGTTGCTAGAGCCAGTGTGTCATTACTACATTTGTCTGCCACTCATCTCTGTCGATGCAGAGCCCACACACATGCCGGGGGAAAAGTATAGCTGAAGCACTAATACACAAAGGTTCAGAAGAGGTGTGGATGGAGTGGGTTTGTGTGGGGGCGGTGCATCTGATAAATAAAACGCAACATACCTAATGAACTACCAATGGAATGCAATGTGCTGAGCAAGTTCGGAAATTGTGACAGTGCTTCATCAAAATTGAATTTTGGACTGCTGTCCTGAATTTCTTTCCACATCTAGATGATGCACATTTGAATAGTGACAGGTTAATATAATTTGTGTGTGATGCGTGCCCATACTATGAGCAGTGTTCGATAAATGCATGTTTATAATGGCCAGACAAAGAAAACTGGGCCATGGTTTTTCAGTTATAAATGGACACGCAGCTCAGTTCACAATGGAAACACAATAGAAATAATGCCTGTATCTGTTTAACCAGCCAACCCAGCCAACAGCTAAATAACATAAACTAATTTATTTCTTATTGATTGAAATTGAGTTGTATTCAGTATGGTAAGATAGTGCTATATTCTTATGAACACACAAGGACAATCAAACTCTGGTAGCTGGTATTTTTATTGTTGTTTTAGAAGTTTTGTTACCACAGTCTGCTCATAATTTAACAGTGTGTCCTATTTTAAATTCTGCCTGCTCTGTTGTTTTTGAAGATATAATCATAATGTTTTTTGCTGCAGTCTGCTCATTATTTAATAAGATATCTTATTTAAACAATGCAGTTAGGCCAACTAATTCTAGCTTATTGAGAATTTTCTGAAATGTAACCTGGCAACAGAGGTTGTCTGAGTAGCACTTTGCACAAGCTACAACCCATATAGTGTAGGAGACATTAAATACCTGTGAACATTGCCCTGGTTCAATACCCGATGAGGTTTAATGGTCACGGAGTTCGGCAATATATTATTCTGACACGGTCAAAGACCGCTTCACCTGGAGAGGAAATGACATGACCCATGTTGTAGGTGACGAGAAGGGTAAACTAGATGAGTCGACTTGAATTTCAAAAGACCTATAGGCCTACTTTTTTATGCTCCTTGCAAAGAAACAGACTTATTTTAAAGTGGTCTGTTAAATGTGATTATATGTATCATTGAAAAGATGGACCCTGACATTGGTTATATATTGAGGTACTATATATAGTATTTATTAGATTATTTTTTTGTCATAAAAGACCTAAAAGTAAATACCAACTTCAATTAATTTTCACATTTACAGCCACTTCAATACAAACACAAAGACCATACAATACAAACAAAGTGTGGACTTATATTTCAGTATTATACTGTACAAGATGTTAATTTGGGAATCACAGCACATAGTTTATCACAAATGACAATGCTACTAGTTAACCATTGTTTGAACACAGATTACAGCCTTGCTATTATAGGCTAGCTGTTATCAGCGTAGAACTGGGTTTGTCTCTGTGACCCCACCTTCAAAGAGAATAGCTCTCTACAATTTCAAACACTGTAATTTCACCCCCTGAAAGGACACCTTCTTCTTTTTACAACTGGGAACACAATGAGGTCAGACATAACAGGAACATAGGTTTATCTATGTGAAAACAACATAGCTCTTCTGTATAGGCTACACTACTGTATATAGGCCTAATGTAATTGCTATTATATAGCTTATATAGTAGAAACAAACAATTCAATTATTATTTTTTTAAACCTTAAAACATAAAAGCCATACAAAATACTGTTGAGGCACAAGACATTCACAGTGTCTTGTGCACTGTAAAAAAACAAACAATCAATTCTGGAAGGATTGAGTAGTGTTTGTTTTCTCCTTGAACATCTGTTTAAGATAGCTATCCAGGATAGCTTGTTAGCAGCCCCGTTTAAGACTACAATGGAAGCACAATAAACTATGTGTGGGGTACTTTAACGATCCTAGTTAAAACCATCCTACATTTTAAAACTCTGCCTCTACGATTTTCTTCTAATTACAAATCAGTTTGGAATTTCTCAATTGAAAATCATTCACCAGTCAGCAGAACAACTGGCCATTCAACATCCAAGTGGGTAGGCATAGTTCAGTTGGTGCCAACACCACCAAAAATGCGGGTTGTAATTCGTTGACATCTATTGGCACTGCATGGTTGACAAAGTTTTTCAATTGAGTGTTCCCAGACTAATATGTAAAGTGAAGGCAGAGCTTGCAAAATCAGGATGGTTTTAACCAGGTACATTTTTTGCCCACCCACTCTGAAATAATTTAATTCCATTATATTTAAACAATATTTAATATATGTTGTGCTACACCTTTGCAGCACAGGTGAAGGTGTAGGTGTAACCAGGTGATATGTAACTATACATTTGATTTTAGAATTAAACTTTTGTCAGCGTAAGCTCACAATCTAAGATAAAACAGCACATTTCTTCATGGCGGTATTGAAAATCAGCAGCTAAGGCCTTTAATGGGTCAATGGTTGTATAGCAAAGACTCCACAGATTTGATGCGTGGATATATTCATAAGTCAAGGCTCTCTTTCTGGATCATCAGCCACACAGCAGACACAAGAGGGAGCACTTTGGTTCTGCATCACTACCAAAGCCCTTTTGTAGGTCCCATAAACTTCCCTTTACCCTTCCAAAGCTCACTGAGCTGAAATGTGTCTTTAATGTCCTTTGGAGAACTGTTATCAGAAAAACAGACGTTGAGTCATTAAAGTAATATTGACGGAAGGAATTATTCCTAAATTTTTAGCACACAGCCTCCAAAAGTGATGTTCCTGGGTATGTGCTCTATATTGTCCTTGTCAGGATTATCCCATATCTGCTGAAAGTGAGTTATCACTTGCCCACGATTTCCCTGTAATTCCAAGTGGGGTGGCTGGCATCCAAGCTAGTTTATAACCCGATTCAAATGGGCCCTTCCCCGACTGTGTCCCTTTACTGTCTGAGGAAAGATCTGGAAGCAGGGGTTGGGTTGAAGATTCACAGGAGTTAAATATTATCTGAGTTGGGGTGTTTAGAGTGCTTTGTTCGCAGCCCGAGTTAAACCACTCTTCCGTGTTTTCCGTACTATGTAAAGAAAACAGTGTTGAAGGGGTTTCGTCCTCTGTGTCTAGCAGGTCAGATAACAAAGGTTTCCACTCAGGAGATGCCATGGAACTCTGTGTTTCTGAGTGAATTGCGAACATAGGCAACATTAGTTTTCCATTGCTATCCACAACTGTGTGCAACAAGAGTGGCCGGCCTGAGTCAGGCAAAAGTGGTTGCAATATTAACTTTGGGTTCATTCTTCCATTATCCATGCTCTGCTCCTTCAAAAGAGATGGAAATTGAAGGCTCATGTCTCGCCTTTCTTCAGGCGTACTCTGGTTTAATCCTTCAGTTTCCTCACCAGGCTCATGGACACCCACTGCGCTGTAGATATCAGCAGACTGGCTGCTGGTGTCCTCACCCCATGGTGGTGAAGTGGGGAGACTTCTTTCCGAGTGGGTGTCGCTGTCATAGGACAGGTTCTCGAAGGGGACGTCCTGGGGGGAGTAGCCTTCAGACCCGGTCGGCTTGACGTGGACTGTGTGGTGAACACTTACGTCACGTTTGGGGAAAACCTCTGCTTTGGAAATGGAGAGGCTGTGATCATAAGGCTCCAGTACTGCAGACGAGGCATTTAATTTGATTTCCTGTTTGGAAGAAAAAATAGTGACCTGTTACAATTATAGATTCATAGAGTGATAAATTGATTGATTTTGTGTGTGAACAACGTCATCTTGACTAAAACTGATGATATACAGAAGTGAGATTCTATGTAAGAAAATTTCAAAACATTTTTTTGTTGTTGAGGCCAATTTGTTGAGCTTATCAGAAAAAGTTAAAATTCATGCTGTATAATAATTTTCTAATTAGAAAAATCTTAATGGTACACTCCATTGTAGTTTGTGCCTGGGATTACCTTTCATGGTTGAAAGCAACATCACAAATTTGATGTTTTATTTTGAAACTCAGGAAGTAAAAGTATCCCTCTTCTCTACACCTCCCCCGAAACCACATGCACATTTACTTTTCAAACCATAAAAAGTGAGCTGGGGTGGAAATTTAGGGATCTACGCACTATGTCACAAAGCAGTGTACCATTCAAATGGCAATGGAAATTTAAAAAAAAATTTAAATAAATAATAATAAAAACCAAGAAAGGCCATATACAGTATGACAAGTAACTTAATTTTAAAGAAGTATCTACACTACTAGAGGCACTACAATATCAGAAAACCACAGCTCGCAACAGTAAATTAACCTTTCAAAACGTCAAAATTCCCCAGGAGATTAAAGGTTGAATGTGACTAATTCACAGATTAGCCTGATAGTGAACTGATAACAGCACATACTCTACACACATGCATTTTATGTCTAAGGAATTGTAAGCTCACCCCAAGGTCTTATTTTTCCTGTTAAGCAACATTTCCTTGTCACTACCTGCCAACATTTTGGGGAATTCCCAGAACGATTGTCTTACCAAAGAAACTGGAAGGTTGCTCTTCTTTCCACCCTCCACGTAAAGAAAAATATGTATAATAGATATAATGGCAGGCACCATCAGAACAGCAATGGCAACAAGGAACCATGGGAAAAGCATCCATGGGTCACCTGGTGGAAGGAAGATAATTTATGTCATGTCACCAATCAGTCCAGTATGTGGTGTAATTCCCTGGAAGCTTTTAGGAAGCAACACTGGCTGACTTGAGACAGCTTGAATCTTTCCTGGATGTACAAATACCTACAAAGTGGAAATACCCTGTCATAACAGAAACCCTTCAGTGATTTGCCTACAGGTCATTTTAAGTAGTCCTTGTAGGACATCAAGCCTCGATGTACTTGAAAAGTCAGATGAACACATTTGAAAGAAATCAAAACAATAGCTATACAAACAGAAAAATTTGCTAACACTTAATCTCTTGTGTCTTTCGCAACTACCCATACACCAGCTGGAAACATTCTCTTTGTCAGTTGATATCTAGACATCATCACTGTGGAGCTATACACACGCACACATGTCCACAAAGAAAGGCGCTCTTCTCTACCTGGTGGTGTTGCGCAAAAAGAAGTGTTTTCACTAGAATTCCGACCGTGCTCAACGTTTGGCATGTAGACCACATAGCCACAATGCTCTTCTCTCTTTTTTAGGTTGATGACAAACTGGCCTGTTGTGCTTGTGTTGACCTGTAAATAGTGAGTGGGATGGATGATAAATGGGAAAATCATGTTGGTTTGTTATGGTTTGAGAAATTTTATAAAAATGTCAAACCCTGATGCTTTAAAAACACTACTACTGTTTAGTAGTAGCGTTTTTAATGGTTGTATATATATATACAGTATATTGTTGTATATATAGTCCTCTATGCACCAATACACCCAGTCATTTTGTGTCAATAATAATTCTGAAAACTCTGACAATAAAAGTGGTTTAGTTTAGCATATTATTGATTAACATTTTTTGTGAATTAAATCATAACCAAATTACCAAAACTAATGATCTGAAATCATAATATAATAATTAAAAATTATAGTAAGACAATAGTTGTTTTATCACTGCCTGCTCATAACCAAATCATAAATCAGAAGTTCATTGATACCAAATGCTGTAAAAGAATAATGTATGTGTGTATTGAGAGTTAAATACTGTATAATGGTATACATTCTTGTGTGTCTTATGTGTGCATATTTCATGGGAAAAAATTCACCTGGGCGGCCCATGATGGATGAGTGATATACAGGGTGTAGACAGTCGAGGGGTTGAAGGGCAAAGGTTTGTAACTGTTGAAAATGTCCACTATGGAGGCACCGTTAGGTCCAAGAGGTAAGGTGACGTTCACATGTAAGGACAAATCTGTGATTTCTGTAGACAAAATGGGTGGGCCAAGGACAGCTACATGTAGAGATGTAAGAAAATAAATGTGTGTAAATCACACAAAATATGCTCGGATAAATAAAACACTGTTTTAAACATTTATGTTGAAGCAAAATGTAGGGTTACGTTTTCAGTTTCATTTAATTAGATTTAAATCAAAAGCACATTTTTATTGTTAAAGGGACAGTTCAGAGATTCTTACTAGGATAGACTTTAAAAAGTAGAATCTTGTGATTCCAAATGTATGATTATGTCAATTTAAAATGAATACATGAATTAAGTAAAGTGAAATTATATAAAATAATAAAAATAAAAATATTAAATGACATATTTGAAGAGAACAATTTGTAACAGTGAGCAAAACTTTCAGTTAACCACAGTCAATATCATCTTGTACACAACTTGCAATAATACAGTCGTAGCCACTTACTTTCTGCCATGGGTTTGAATCTGTTTGAAGTGTTGCCATGTACTTGACCGTTTGCATACACTTTAGCAAAGTAGTGAACATCATAAATCGCTGGGGTTTCTGCAGTCATGTCACAGGACAGAGCTGTTATGTTTTGACACTCGGTTTTTATCTGGAATGGATCATCCATTGCATGACTGGAATAAATACAAACACAAACAAACCAAAATAGAGTTAGTATTGTAAGAATATTAACATTTGTGCAATATTTAATTTCTTTAGTACATAGAGTAAAACGTGAGGCACATAGAGACTTAATGCTAAAAGGAATTATTTATAATCACGGAAAATGTTGAAATGACCACAGCTTTCATGCTTCTTAATAATGAATAATTACGTGAATAATACAACTAAATTTGACTGCAAGACAATCCACTAGGTTTTATTAATGTTATTGGCTCAGCAATATATACATTTTACAAGATAAAATTACATCAAGCAACATATATAACGTGCTTATTTTTGACAGGAAATATTTCGACACAATATTCTGTCTGGATAATGTACACACACTGGTTTATGTTGTTGTTGTACCCACAAAAAATCTGTGTTTTATCATTGGACTCATATTTGGACAACGTTCATTGCTACATTGTAACCAGACACTAACACTTTATTTTTTAGAAAGACAAATGATTGCCATGATCTAATGAGGAACTACAGTAGTATTGAGTTGGCATAATTAGGCCAATCGTTGCCCATGTCTGGTCCATGCCATATTTAACATCAACGAAGTCTCACACTCCAGGTGATAGCAGCTGGAAGAAAGTCAATCTTATCTGGGTGGCACTTGACATTTGTCTCAAAGGCGTGAGTGTCGTGAGTAATTAGACTGGATGACATTTTTGTCGACAGCATTTGGTGGAGACAGAGCGAAAGAGAGAGTCACAACAAGTCAAGCTAAAGTTAAGTCACGGTGCGGTACAGCTTCGAGGCTGCATACTGCGGAACGCTAAATTGATAGAGGCACCCAGCTGTATCTTACTATAAACTATAGGGGGGAGAAAGGGTAGGAAGGGAGAGAGAGAGAGAGAGAGATAGAGAGATAGAGAGAGAGAGAGAGAGAGAGAGAGAGAGAGAGAGAGAGAGAGAGAG
>JAODLI010000546.1:0-11948 GCA_027575585.1 Percopsis omiscomaycus | reverse complement strand
GGGTGTTCTCGCCGCGCTCCGCCGCTCTGTTCAGCATGCAGGTGATTGCACAATGTGTAATCCCATCAGCGGTGCAAAGTTGAAGCCCTCGTTTACGATGCCGCCAGTGACCGAGGAGGAAAGCCGGTTTGAATAGAAAGCTTTCACTCCGCTGCCGCCTAAAGTCAGACAGCTCTTCCCCTGCCTTGGTGCCCACTCTGATTTAGTGCCAAGAATGCTGTGCCCCCCCCAGAGCAGGACTTAAAGTGGTAGAGTGTATTTATTTGCCACCATACAGCGCGTGCATTTGAGTGCGTACTTTGATTCGCATCCAAACACAATGGCGATACGACTTCTGCTGAAAATAGTTCCTCTCAAATGAGGGATTTTATGGCTACTGGAGGCAGAACGCTTATTCTGCTATATATAGAATACCCTGTCCATAATGGCTTTAAAACGTATATCTTGTGTAATGAAACTAGATCTTATACGCTCCAAAGTCGCAATCAAATAGAGGGCTTTTTTTGATGCAGGGGTGGAATCTTGATTTTATAAAATTTTTAATGTTATGCTTTTTTTAAATGTTATGCTGTTATGCTTTAGCACAATGGGTCGCACAGATCCAGTATAATTAGTTCAGCAGCACGCAGACTCCGCAGCATACGCAGAGTAGCGGACAAAGCCCACAGATAAATGAATAGCAAGCAGATGAATAATTGACGAGCCAACAAACAAAAGCACTCAATCCCTGACCTTGACCCCGCTGAGTATCACAGGCCTCCCTGTCACATGTTCCTTCCCCTCGCAGTTTACCTGTACAGAGGTTTAGATTGCCAGTATGGCTCACAAAGCTGTTCTTTTTACCTTGGTTGCTGTAAAGTCTTCATCCGTCTCTGCTTTCTGGTGATTTTAAGGTTGTCCGAGAGCCGCTTTAACTCAAACCAACATGGGTGGCCCATGTGAATGAGGTCTGTCTAAGCCTTTCTTAACAATAAAATGAATAATGTATGTGTCAGCCTGTCAAGCCTGTGGTGTCGATAGTTTATAGCATCCTCCAGTGGGTTTTCCTCCTGGCTCAGGCTTAGCCCATCAGCCCCAGCCAAAGTGGACTGCAATGCCAGAGGACATTGCGCAATGCCCGGGTGGCGCCCGAGATTTTCCACTGTAGGGACCAACGGCATGGCATTATGGTGAACGAAATGCATGTTTTTTTTTTCGGCGACGCACACATACAGAAGCATACTGTGTCTCTATGGCCTTATCGGAACCCTCTGGGCATCCCAGCATGCTCTATCAACCACGCATCTCCACTCTCGCACGCTAAACCTAGCGTTTCACAAAATGTCTACAGTATGCCCTTGCATGTCGTTACTACTGTGGGATATGCAAACAGCCCAGGGTTCAATCCTGTTTCGTGTGAGAGCAACCTGTGTGAGAAACAGCAGCAGTCTGCCACAAGCTTATTTCCACCCCACTGCATTAGCACTCCCGACGAGGGCCTGCCTCCATTTGTCGGGGCTCAAGCAGGATACATAAATTATTTAGGGGAAACGTGTTTTGGTTTGACACAATGGACCGTAACACATGGGAGGTTTAGGTTTTTAGGAAATACAACGTGAAATATTTCAGGTAGGGGTGTGATATTTTAAGAGACGTATCCAATGATTACTCTTTGTTGTAGAAGCACTTGTCGAGGGCTTAAGTATTCTATCTTAGCCAGATGTTTGTTCAGATAGGAGTTGGGCGCTGCTCCACAGTGGAGCAACAGCCTACAGTATATGAAAAACCTTGAAGTGAAGCCATGTTTTGTACACTTTTTATATACATTTTTATTTCGTTGTATGGCTGCGGACCTTGAGTCTGTAATGAAGTTTTATTAAATTGATTTAGGCTACCGAAATTATGAAGCTCTGGCAAGCGATGTTCTCATTAAAAATCCATCTCTCGTTTGGAAACTTGTTTTGGTCAGGTCTTATTAGGTATGCTTCACTTTGACCTATTAGCCTCTTTTGACCAACTGCCATTCCCTAAATTGTCTTACTGAATGTACGCGGAACATTGTTATACATAGAATGAAAGGCTCCAAAGAAACCCTGCCTCGGAGAGTGTCCTGCGTTAAGGGTACTTTCCTCCCACACCGCCATTAGGAAATCTTTCAGTCTTTCAATCTTTCATTAGGAAATCTTTCACGCCTTAAATAATCAAGCTTAGAACTGTGGCTCTCACAAAGCTCAACAACAATATTAAGTGCAACCTGTCACGGTGTTCTATGGATAGCTAACGTTGGCAACAAATACTATAGATAATTCAGTGTTTGATTTTCATCTGGACTATACTGTAATACAGCACATTAATGCTCCCTTGAGGAGCAAGTACGTCTTGCTGCAGTAAGATACCATATCGTATGCATGGAAGGATTGCTGAGGGGCAATGACCATGGTTTATCTGTGTGTGTTCTCCCAGACATAAACATGGCCGGCGAGCCCAAGCCATACAGGCCAAAGGCAGGATCCAAACGACAGCTCTCGGCTGTTTACAGGTAAGTCTTTACCTCGTTGCATGATGCTCTGCGCTGTTGCATGAATGAACAAATTGCATGAATAGTGTTGTGAATATTATCATTTTAAACACAGAAGGCGTCCAAAACAAGGGTTATATTTTAATAAGTTTCATATTTTGCATTTCATAATTACAGGAGACATCACTATGGTTATTCTTTTACTTTATTACTTTAGAACTAGTCTTTGAAGTCCTTCAAATGGGATGTTTGGAGAAAAAAAACTTTGGCTATCAAACACTACTCTCTTGGGCCCTTGGTCTGTTTATGGTGGGCTTAGACTAATTCACATATATTTTAATAATGGAAGTATTACTTACCTTACTGGTAAGCTTTGCTCTTTTTGGAGGCAAATTCATGTTGGGACTAAGCTGTCACTGAGAATTGTTTTTTTATGAGATGAGTTTTTAGGGGCGTTTTCACACCAGTACTTTTCAGTCCGGTTAAATCAGATTCTGGTTCGTTTTCCCCCTTGGTGTGATCCGTTTGGGCAGGTGTGAAAACGGTAATCGCACTCGGGTGCGGACCAAAACAATGGTACCGAGACCCTTAAGAGGAGGTGGCCTCGCTCCATCGTGGATCAAACAAACTGTGGAGTGGTTCATTTGTGTCGGGAACGTGAGCAGACCTTGATCCGACCCAACTACCAGGTATACTCGCAAGCTTGAGCTAAACAGCTACCGTAGCGTCAGTCGTCTGAACGCAGTATGCCTTTTTTGAGAAGTCTGAAGCATTTTCAAGTGAATTCAGCACGCTACTGGTGTAGTTTAGACTGGCATATTGCCCCCAGATACAGCCATTTCCACAGCTATGAACAAATGCCATCTCTGCCGTTGCTCCATTTAAATTGCATAGACTTTCGAACACAGGACCTTCTTCCTTTACTTTCTTGCTCCACCGCCACAGACACATCTGAAGTGGTTTGTTGTCTGTAGTACCCCTTTTCTACCCAGGCAGTTTGAGAAGAAACCGAAGCAAGGGGAAAACGCAGAGCAAACAAACTATAGGTGTGAAAACGCCCTTCTGAAACTGTCTCTTCTAAACATGGCTAATTAGTTGTTGTCTCAATGTTTTAGATATAATCTTGTGAAGCTTTGAGAATGTTTGAGTATGATATTTGATGGTACAATTAAAGCACTCTAAACAGTTTTTGTTTATTTTGCAGCCTTGAGTGAGTTATTTTGCTAGAGCAATGCTCAAATGGGGGAGAAAAAAATTAGTTTAAGCTTCATTATGCATGGCCCTGATGTTTATGCCCTGAACGCATGTCCTGGTCACAAACGGATCAAAGCAAATCTTGTTTACTGTGGTTCCATATAACAGACGTGCAGAAACATGTTTTTTATTTGACTGTTTTATGTGCACTGTGAGTTGATACTAGCCTGGTTTCCATCCCGTGCATCGCAGTTTTTCAATTCAGGGGTCTGGCTCTGCCCACTTCCTGATGATTTTGTGACACACTGCTTGCCACAAACTGATTAGTCAGTGTTAAACCAATCACGGTAGTTTAACTGAAACAAGTCATCCATCATCGCACACCGGCTTAGTATCTCAATTTATCAGTGCCTTGACATTTCTCCAGAACTGTCAAAATCTGTATTTTTACCTTGCTCTCAGTCAAATCCACGCGTGTCCGAGTCCAGTGAATCACTGCACAATTCGAATAAGTGGGTGGTGTTTACGATTCACAGGTTTGGATTCAGGCTAAGTAGATACCGTACTTCATTCAGTACCATGTTGTGTGTTATATTACACTCATTATTTGCCAATTTATTAGTTTGCACAATGTCACTTATAAAAACTTCATTTGCATTTTAGAACCACGGCTGAAACAGCCAAGATGTTATATGGTAATTATGAACCAGGAACAGGAATAGAGGAGACAAAACCACCACTGCAGTGCTCTAAATTGAAATGGTAATACATGAATCCTAATTAAAATTTCTCCAACAAAATGAATGTTTGCTTACTGTTTCAAAAGCATTTTGCTGTCTGCTTCTAATGTTTTTTCATTTTAAATTTTTTTGTATTTAATTTCTCTAACCTCTGATTGAGCATTCAGAACACCAACTTAAAAGTAGTCTCCAGGTTGTTTTTCTTTTTTAAATTGTATTTATTTTATTTTTTGTATGTTCTGCCGCTGTATGTGATTGTGGCGCGGTGGTTGTGTGCCAGACGGGGGTAATGCAGGTTGCTCACCATGTAGCTCAGCTTCAGCTGGAGCGCGTACCCTTTGAGTCGAAACAAAATTTGTATCCACTTATTTTTGGACAGATTCAAAATGCCATACTATTTGCTTAACTCAATATCTCTCTCTCTCTCTCTCTCTCTCTCTCTCTCTCTCTCTCTCTCTCTCTCTCTCTCTCTCTCTCTCTCTCTCTCTCTGGCTTCTCCTAGTGGCTATGAATTTGATTACGAGTACTACAGAGACGATTTCTACAGCCGGTATGTATCACTCACATTGTAATATGTACACTGTTAAATAATACATTTAACAAGGACAAAGGAAACACCTGCTCAAGACGAAGGCTTGTTCCTTCCTACTCAAAGCCTTTCACCAGACTCTCTTGTCGAACAGACCTTCAAAAACATACAAGAGCAATAAAGAGATTGAAAGGCGTCGCAGTTAAAGTGCACAACTCGATAAAAATATAAAAATGTCAGATATACAGGAAGTTGGGATGGAGCTCTTCTGTTGCCTAGAACATTAAAAGCCAACGACTGCAATCGACATTTTGTTCTTGGTTTCCCTTCATAAGGGAATATTCACAGGTAAAGCTTACATGCAGGACATTTGTGCTGAAACAAGTTGCACTTATTTTTCCTTAGGAAAGCATTATTATGCTTGCATATAAACTTGCTGTATATTGCAATCCGCATTGATATGTTCCTTCCCAGCTCCAAAATAACCCCTGTAGTGAAAAAAGGAGGAAAAGGGGAAAATTCCGCTTAAAACTTAAAAATGGCTTCTTTCAGTGCAGCTTTAAATGAGGAAACATTATACCTTTTAGCGTATGCCGTAGCACTGGAGATATTGTATCTTCGAGATACATAATACGCTCTGGAATGAGACACTGTGCCTGGGAAATTGAGTGGAGCAGGTGATTTGTGTGTGTTTGTGTGTGGGGGGGGGGGGGTATTGGAAGGCAGTGAGGAGTGTAAGAGTGTAACATTGTCACCGCTTCTCTCCCACCCCTCGAGGCTCTTTGACTACCATGGCCGCGTGGCACCCCCTCCCCGGGCCGTGATCCCCCTCAAGCGCTCCCGGGTGCTCGCGCCCTCCTCCCGCCGTGTCAAGACCTCCTTCCCTGTGAAGACCTCCTCTTCATCATCCTCGTCCTCCTCCAGACCTCCCACCTCCTCCTCCTCCTCCTCCGGCCTCAAACGTATGTGAACGCCAAGGGCCCCCCCCCTTCTTGCCTTCTACACAAATCAGAAACCCTTTTTTTTCTGTTTAAACCCAAGAGAACGCTGCGCAATTATTGCTAATGGGATTCTATCCCCAGACCGTGACTGAAAAAGAGCGGGAAGGATTTAGCTCTGCCGCTTCCACTACATCACTGTAAAAACGCGGTTTAATTCACGCAACACGGAACAAGCCGCATTGCCATGTAGAGCACAAAATCCAAGCTCTCCCACCGCGCCCATTTAACAAGCCGCGCTCTGCGTGTCACCGAGGAGCCCACTGTATCTGCCTCTAGTTTGGTCCTGTGATTAACTGCCGGCGAATACAAAGGCACTGCCTCCTAAAAGTAATTAATGTGAGGTTTGGGGGGGGGGGCGCATCGCTGTATGGTCAGTTGTGTTTTTCTAAACATAGGTCTTTGTCCGTGGCCTGTAAAAAAAATGTGTTTCATTGACGTCTGTTTATGCCGGTGTTATCAGCACAAACAGCTTGCTGGAGTCAGGACTGCTTTCACAGAGGGGAAAAAGCCCATTTTACTTTCTTTTTTTTTGGGGCCGAGTCAATGATTTCTCTCCTCTATTTCAGCAGTGCTGCCTGTGTCTGAGAGACTAATTTGCCTCTGCCAGTATCATGAACTATTGTTTGTATTGACTCTGGCTTGGATAGATTGTATAGCAAAATATGGTTAGTTTGTCCAGCAATTTGAAGATAGGGTGGGAACCCCTAGGGTTGCACAAGAAATAGTCCATAGCCCATAAACAAACCGTAAAAAGGCATTTGGTCATGAGAAAAAATATTTTTATTTGCGTTGACCTCCTCTTGTGCCGTTTTCAGTATCAGATTGTAATAGGGAATAAGGAAGTGCTGAAGATGCAGTAATGTTAATGACCAGCAGGTGCTTAGCTACAAGATGGAACAAATGAATCAGTCCACCAGTCAAAAGAGACCAATTAACCCAGTCAGCCAATGGCGAGAGGGCATATACGGCCCCCGTGCCTTAGTTTAAGGACTACTGGTGTTTTCTTTGTGAAAGCAGGGTTCAGTCCACCTAAAATTAGCCATCTATTTTTACCCCCTAGCACTTTAAAAGCTATTTACAGGCTGAAATCACACCATGCATATAATCTTCATATACTAGTGACTCAAGATTTCTTCACAGTCGCCAAAATGACTTTCTGCAGTCATTGTGTCCTAAAATTAGCTACATCCATAGCTAAACAGCCCCTAATGCTTATTGACAAGCTACCTTTGTTTTCCCTCGATTTTGTCAGAGGCATCTAGACATGCCTTGCTGATGAGGCCATGCCAGATTAAGGATGTGTATGTTTTCTCTAAAGCTTATGTGGCTGACGGCACAAAGGGGAAAAAAAGGCCTAGAGCTAGAGATAAATTAGAAAAGTTTCCACACTTTCTTATCATCAAAGGACAACTAGTAATGCTGTCCAAGATAAGATGGAAAGTTGATTTAATAAGTGCGTGCGTGTGTGTGCGTGCGTGTTTGCACCTACACATTGCAAGTCATGCATGTATGGTTTCATGTTTGGTGGCATCCATGTAATAGTGGGACATTCTATAGACCTAATACCTTTTTTCCTTTTCCACTAAAACACGGATTTTGCGATCCTTGGCCACTTCACAATTGTGTTTAATACATCTTGGTCATATTATAGTTAGGGATGTGCGCGACCCTCAATAGTCGGCACCAGAAACACTTGTCTGTTAAACTCGCCGGTCCTCGTACCGGAGTGAAAAAAAATTATTTGCACTCGATCAAATTCCAGGGCCATCCTTTCATGTCTTTTCCTAGATGTGAGTTTTATCACCCGGTATTCTTGCATTTTCAAAACCGCACCAGGACAAGCTAGTTCAGTGGTTCTTAACCTTGTTAGATGTACTGAACCCCAGCAGTTTCATATGCGCATTCACCGAACCCTTCTTAATGTTGTGTGATCACCTGCAGCCAATGATGGCCAAGGGGGGCGTGTCATCACGAATCATATGAGTCGGGTGTGTCTTATCCTCCGCCAAACCCCTAAGACTGACTCACCGAACCCCTGGGGTTCGATCGAACCCAGGTTAAGAACCACTGAGCTAGTTTAAAGCTATTTTGCTTCTACGAAATTGCCGTTAGCCTGGCGTTCGGCCATGTTCTGTTCTGGTATCCGGGCTGCTATTATCTTTTCTCCCAGCAGATGTCGCAGGGGCTCCCTCGTACAGGTTTTCTGTCACTCAGACCTGAATAATATTTATATTTCTAGCATAATATGTATAGTTATATATACTTGGGTGGAATTAGTTCTGAGAATCATGGTGGACAGTGGTACCCTATCGTGGTATTAGTGACTAATATGACATGAATAAAAACATATGACGTCCAACAGACATGTAGCCTAATCGAATAAATCCATTTATTTTACGTAAATACTTTATTTCAGAGCGGAAACAAATTTGGCATAAAATTCTGGGTGGCCGCTGATGTCCAAATATAATACATGTTGAACGCACATCCCACATTTTGTACACATTTAAATTACATGCTGACATAATTTTCACTGAAATGTCATGTCAAATGTCAAATCTTGCTTTATAAAAAACGAGCAACCACAAGCATTTAAAAAAGGGGGGGGGGGGGGAATGATTAAATTGTGCTCAATTTGGACTGTCCTGAGCGTTTCCTTACTTTTAGACTAGTCGACTAATCTAAGTTTAAACTTCCATTTAAACGTCAGGGGAAATTGTTCATTAGAAACATTCCTAATTCTAATATAGTCACTAATTTTTATTTTGTATTTTTTTCATTAGATTAATGTCAGTCTGTCTAGTTTTGAAAGAGTTCATAGTATGTGGAATGTTTAAACAAATGCTGACAGCTGACACGCCAGTGGTTCTCAACCAGGGGGGGGGGGGGCTTGTCAAGATATGTTTGGAGGGCCAAGAGATAATCTAAATGAAATCATATTTTTTACAAAAGTTTTGATCTGGATTTTATTACATTTGCATATTGTACATTTGTATGTGCATGTGTTTATGGGTGTTTTATACATATATCCAGTTTATGCTTAGTTGTTTAGATATGTCTGGTATGTATGGTATTAAGTTATGCTTTTTAAAGAAATTGTTTATAAATTCGGGCTGTTTATTTAGGTGCTTCTATTTAGGTGCCGAGGGTTAAAAAAAAAAGAGGTTGAGACTCCTGCTATAGACCCTGCTGTAGATGCAATAGCATAGAGAGTATAAGTAGTTCACTTAAGCATATATACACAGAAATATGAGGGAGGGTTCACATTGTGACATGTGTGGGTGTAAACATACATCAAAGAACCCCAAAACCTAGCAGTGCCTCACTCTAGCACTAAACCCAGGAGGCTTAAGGCATGCGAATCCAATGCTAGAGAGAGTTGGGTTGTTTACCATCGGTTCCACCTTCCAGCGCTGACAGGATCTGATAGGTGTCAAAGAGAATTTTATGTTCGCTCCACTCCTGATGTGTTTTCCTCCGTTTTTTTCCCCCTTCATAAGATGACACACTTCAGGAGCCAAGTGCAAGCGAATGAGATTATGTTATTGCTTTACAGTATAAATTCTTTAATCAGCTCACTTCTCGCTGGTAAAGGGAACAACCTAATTTCAGTGTGCGTGAGACAGGCCAGTTTGAATTAGCGCCGACGTCCTTCAGCTCCTGTATTATCTTTCTTATTCTTACTGGATGGGATTTGGATACGGTTAAATTCTCCGTAACATTATGCAGTGTCACTTTTCTATCCAAATTGTCACAGGTTATGGTAAACCCCTAAGAATTGTGCTCAAATCACACCAGAACAAAAACGGTAAACAGAATTAATAAGATAACAAATACTTCAGGTCATTCAATTCTTGCTGCAGTCTGTTGCTAAACAGACGTGTACTAAAGAAGTGCTTTCATTTTAATATCAAAAGCAATAAGGCAGCATTTCCCATGTTCAAGGATATTTGAACTTTTTGGTGCATTTCTATTTCAACTAATAACATTCAAACCCATCATTGTGAAAACATACAGTAGTTCCATTCATTAATGACAACCAACATATAGATGATGCTTGAGTCTCATTATGTTTACTGGATTCCATTGATTGGGCTTCCTTGGTGGTGCAATCTGAGGGCAACCAGGACAATGTAGACATTGAAAGTGAGAAATACTCCCTTTTATTTCCTTCAGCAGCCAGTTTCAAAGCGTTGTTCAACCCTGTTTATCAATTCAGAGCTCATTTCTAAATTGTACCAGTACATTCAAGATAAATAAAACTTATAAAGACAAATTGGGAAGATAGGTCACTGGTGACTATACTGGGTTAATGAATTGTCCATTGTCCTATATAGAAAAGCTTTTTATTTTAACCAGTTCATTATCCTCTGTAGGAACAGCAGCTCTTTGTAAGGTGTACATTCATCGAGCTACAAACAAAGCAAGGTGAATATTAGCCCCGCACCAGTCTCCACATCAGAGCAGCAGGTTTCACGGTTGTTACACGTCAACCTTGAAGTCAACCTTGAATTCATCTAGATCCAGATGTGACAACGTGACGACGCTTCAGGACGTCTGACGCGTCGTCACCGAAGCTCGCTCCCCGACAAATGAAACTCCAAGCTGGGGCGATTTTTAATAAATCAACTCATGCGTGGTTTTGTGTGTTGCCGTGTCTCAGCAGTGAAGACGGACCAGCTTCAGACCATCAAGCGGGAGCTAACGCAGATCAAGATCAAGATCGACTCCCTGCTGGGCCGGCTGGAGAAGATTGAGAAACAACAGAGAGCTGAATCTGGTACGGAGCAAAACGAAAAGCAAAAAAGAAAGGCAGAGAGAGCAGTCACCCTCCACTGAGGGACATTAGGAGCGCAGCACACTCTAGCCATCCGTCTTGCTGACATTGTGGCAGATAGGAAACCCAACACCAGACAGATGTCACCACAGCGCTAACTTAGTTTATGGACGAGGTCTTCATAGTATAGCCTACGCTAGAGGACGTGGGCTCACCGAAGAGTTAAGGCAGATTTTCACCTTGTGAAAGACATTTCAGACCTATCCACCCACCCTCGGCATTGTAGATCAGTGGTTCCCAACGCTGGGATGACTTCAAGATGAATTGAAATATTGTTTATTTTTTTTTATCTAGTTTTATCTATAAGAAAATGCATACATTATATTTTTAATGGTGTTTATGTACTGCTGTTTTTCCAATGGTGGGCAGGTCCAATGTCATAATTTCTCACACTTTATGGTACAACCTTTTGTTGTCCTGTGATGTACTTCATTACAAGGCTTGACAGTAAAGATTTACTGTAATACCTCCAGTATAATTCCACATGCTGACACGATGAAATATTCCGATTGGCCCCCATATTTCATGGCCCCACATTCATATTTCAACTGAATCTATTATTGTTTGTTCTCCATTGGCTTCCATTGTAGGCCAACAAGAACCTGATTGACTTTTCAGAAACAATGGAACCAAACATTAAATTCAGTTACAGTACTCCCAAAATACATAAATACTGCAACCGAACAATATTACATCACAAACGTCAGCGTGTGGATATAAAGTGAGGTAAGGAAGCTATACAATCCAATTTTTACGAGTTTATTATCACTTTAAAGTGTAACCAAAACACTAAAATCAAGCAAAGTAGCAACAGCGCCATCTACAGGCTAAACACAGATTATCGCTTCATCCGATTGGCTCAAATCAGTGATGTCACGGTGCCCTAATGCAAAGTGTACCCTTTGGTTGCCCTCTAAACCTCCTCCCCCGGTCGCCGTCCCTCCCTCAGAGGCCCAGAGGAAGTACGAGGACAACTGCGACTCCCTGCACGAGGAGTCCGTGTCAGAGGCGGCAGAGAACTCTGGTGAGGAGGCGCTGGACGTGGAGGCGGGGGAGATGACTGACGGAGGAGAGGAGGACTACGACCAGGAGAGCCAACACCTGGTAAAAAAAAAAAAGAAAAAAAAATTACAACCGTTGGTGGGGGTGG